>JAASFT010000646.1:0-15148 GCA_023333885.1 Globisporangium parvum
AGAATTGTAGCATAGAAGTTCGACTGCCAGTCCTCTGGCCGAAGAAGGAGTCCAGCCTAACAAGTTAGGTTATTTGCCCCCCCCTAAATAGCACAGACGTGCGGCCAGCTGTACGTGGCGTACGACTGCGCGAACACACTGTCGTTCGCGCCATTGCTGCAGTTCATTCGCGGCACCGCTGCGTGTGGTGCGTGGCTTGCGGTCGAGTCGTTTGAGCGCCTCGACTGCGCACACGCCTCGACGGTCGCACACCTGTGTGCGCACGTCATGGACACTCTCGCGGCGAAGCAGAGTCAGTGCAGACTCTTGGGACACAAGATGAGGCTCAAGAGAGGCTGCTACTTCCTCGCAGTAGTACGCACTAGCCGTCCTGATGCGGGTAGCACATCCTTACACGGACGCGAAGCTCAGTTCTTCTTCAAGCGCCTTGTGATGGCAGCACCCGACGTGGAGGTCATCACCGAGTCTCTGCTACAGCAGCGCAAGTTTGTCAACACAGTCGAGCTCGCCAAGCTCGTGGTCGTCGTGCTCCGAGCGGTCGAGCGCGGCTTTGCTGCCGTGCATGGTAGCCATACGTACAGCGTCGCGGCACTGAAGTCAGGGTTCCTGAACCTGCGGCTCGTGAAGCGAGTCATTGCGCGCGCAGTCGAACTGAGCTGGCGCGAGCAGTCTGAGCACTCACTAGCGTCTCCAACTCGCCAACTGCTGCGTCTAAGTGACCGAGGCGGCAGCGCTGCCGTCAGTGATGCGATGGTCGCTAGCAGACGCGTGGCGTCGCACGAAGCTCTCAGTGCGCACGATGTCGAGAAGATGGAGCAGCGTCTCGTCTGCCTCGCACTGCGGGACGAGCTGAGTGCGGCGACGCCCGTCGCACACCTTGACGCCATTGACCACGTCCTGCGAGACGTCGCGACCAACTCCCTCACACGCGAGCTCCGCGTCGCGAAGAGCTTTCGTCTCGGTTCGCGCCTTGCACTGGCGTCCATGATCGCTGCGACAGCTGCAACTGTGGCGACGCCATTGCCTACGCAACAAGCACCAGAGCACACACCAATGGCGCTGGAAGATGCTGTAGAGCGCGTCGTATGCACGACCGAGTCGGCGTGGACTGTGTTCGGCGGTGTGAGCTTTGGTCCAAAAGTCCTGCAGCTCGTGCAAGTGGTCAAGGCGTCTCGCGCAGCCGTCGTATCGGGCGACATCCAATCTGGCAAGACAGCGCTCTATCGCGCCGTTGCACGCGCACTCACATACATGGCGACAGAGCAGGGCAGCAATGACGCTGCTGCGGCTTCCGCATCACCTGTAGCAGTAGGGCATCATCCAGAGAAGCGATCGAGTCCAGGAGCACGACTCAACGCGCACGAGCTCGTTGCGCCGACACGATGCGTTGTGCTTGCACCGCGTGCGCTCACGCTCGAGAGTCTGCTTGGAACCACTGTTGAGCACTTTGGCAGCACGCTGCTCGCGACGCTGATGCGCGATGCAAAGCGCAGACATTTCTACGACCGCACGCAGACGTGGCTCGTGCTCGATGGCGACATCGCGCCTCCTTGGAGCGAGAAGCTCTTGCTCTTGCTCGATGAGCTCCACGATGACGTTCCAGGACACCATCGAGGCTTGCTCCTTGCATCCGGTAAGCGCGTGGTCTTGCCGCGCTGTATGCGTCTCGTGTTTGAGACCACGCAGCTCGCAGACGCGTCGCCAGCGTTTCTCACTCGCGTCGGTGTCGTGAACCTCGGTGCGTCATCACCATCCACTGCGCGCGACTGGCGCGGCATGTACTCGGCGTGGAAGACGCTCCATGAAGCCGAGTTCAGTACGCTCGCCAGCGAGATGTTTGCGATCCTCGACGTGCTCGTGGACGAGACGCTCGATGCGTCGCTGGACTTTGTCGAGACGACGTTCCAGCGCGGCTTCCCGCCGCTCCGACTCAGTCGCGTTCGCTCGCTCCTTGCTTTCTTTCACAGCTCGATGCGTCAGTCGTGGACCAAGCTCAGCTCAATGGTGAGCACCAAGCAGCGGCGCACAGCGATCCACTGCTTCTACCTCCAAGCGATTGTCTGGAGCGTCGGAAGCACGTGCGACGCACACGAGCGCCAGCTCTTCCACGAGTTCTTGCGGCACTGGATCATCCGCGGACCACACGCTGCGCAGTCGTCGCTCAAGCGCGCCTTGGTGCTTTTCTTCCCAAGCGGCACGACTGGCACAACCGCAGGAGCAACAGCGACGACTGGGCAGGGCTCGAGTGGCACGACGCTGCTCAGCACAAACCGATCCGCGCTGAGTGGCGCTGCGATAACGACGATGAAAGATATGATCTACGCATTCGGGTTCTTAGTCGAGTACGGACTCAAGTGGATGCGATGGCCCGAGTACTACGATGTCTGGCTCCAGTCGCAAGCGAGTCTCAGTGCCTCGAGCGCAAGCGACGCTCGCAACAGCAGCAAGAGCAGTAGTAGCGACAGTAGTGACGACGCAGTCGCGTCGCTATCTGACCTCGCAGTCCCGACTGGACCGATCACAGCTGCGATCTGCCTCACGAACCAGCTCCTCTTGGCAAACTACCCCGTGCTCTTGGACGGACCGAGCGGTAGCGGCAAGAGCATCTGCGGCGCGACGTGGCTCGCGCTGAACGACACGTTTGCAAGGTCGCAGGCAGCAGCTGAGGCGTCGATGCAGCCGAGCTTTGGCGGCAGCAGCGCTGATGTCGACGCTGCGTCAGCGACACAATTCCAGCAAGTCTTTGTCGGCGAGAGCACGACTGCCGCTGACGTGCTCGAGCAGATCGCGATGCTCTTGGAGCGACCGGTGCGCGATCGGCACGTGCCACCTGTGGTACCTGGCAGCAACACGGCGGTGGCAACTGACGAACAACCGGGTGCTGGCGGCAGTAGCGAGTCTCGTCGCATGACTGTTCTCCGTCCGGACCAGAGCGCTACGACGAGAGCGCGCAAGCGCATGGCGTTTGTCTTTATCGACGACTTGCACTGCGTCAGCACGGAAGCGCAACGTGCGTCGGCGCTTGAGCTCCTTCGGCAGCTCGTGGAGCACCGTCAAGTGGTGCATCCGAGCATGCACCAAGTCCTCGCGTGCCGGAACATTGTGCCGTTTGCAGCGATGCAAGCGGCTGCAGCGTTTGCAAGTGAACGTGCACAGCGCGACATCACGCGGCTCACAAGCCGCTTTGTTCGCGTCGCGCTCCCAGTGCTCACGGACGCGGAGCTCTCGAGCGTCTGTGCTGCAGTCGTGCTTCTGCCATCGCTAAGTGACGGTGCCGGCGCACTCGCGACCGCGCCGCTCAGTGGCACGATGGCAGCAGTCGCGACGGCAGCAGGCGATGTATCGCTGTTTGGCAGCGCGCACGAAGCGCAGCAGCTCGTCGCCGTTGTGATCAAGGCGTCGATCAAGCTCTATCGCTTCGTCTCGGCCGAGTTTGCGCTCTACGCTGCGAAGACGCCGTTCGATCCGCACAAGCTCCACTACGCCATCCGTGTGCGCGACGTCCTCGATGTGGTCCGGAGTGTGTGTTGCGACGCCAAGCCGACACTGTCGTTTGCTGAGAAACCACTGCTTGCGCGGCTCTGGTGTCACGAGAGCGCACGGACGTTCGCCGACCGGCTCATGGATCCACACGAGAGCTCGATCCTGCACCAGCACGTCCGCGACATTGCGCTCTCAGCGTTCGCGCTCATACCGGATGTGCTCTTCCCGCCGACCGTTGAGCCAGCAGTCGTGAAGAACAGCGTGCAGAACCACCACTGGCTCGCACAGCACCTCCACTTCACGTTCATTGGCGAGAGCAGCGGCGCGGTCTTCCTCGACGGCTACCGCGAAGTGACCGAGATGCACAAAGTCGAGCTCTCGCTCGAACGGAGCATGATGGCGATGTACCGCACGAACCTCGGGACCGAGAGTCTCGAGGTCGCGATCTGCGATGACGTCGTTCGTCACGTCCTGCGTCTCGTGCGCTTGCTGCGTGCATGTGGACAGCACGTCTTGTTGCTCGGACGACGTGGCGCGAAGATGGCGACGCTCACGCGACTCGCTGCGTTTGTGTGCAAGAAGACGGCAGTGGTGTTCAGCGTCCCATCGACAGTGTCGCTAAATGGCGACTCGGTCGCCAACAGTGCCGACGACGATGCTGATGGTCTAGCGACGTGGACACGCGAGCTCAAGTCTGCGATTCTGCGGAGCGTGCGTCGCCGCGACGAGTCGATTGTGTTCATCTTCAAAGACACGAGCTTGACGAACTTGGCGTACTACGACGCGATCGAGCGGTTCGTCTCAGGCGCCAAGCTCTCTAGCGCGTTCATCTCGTACGACGACTTGGACGAGAGTATCCTTGCGACGTTGCGTGACCTCGCGCACCAAGAGCAAGACGGGAGTCATCGCACGAGTAGTAGTAGCAGTGGCGGCAGGACGCTCGTGCAGCGCGCACTTGGCTCAAAGGCGTCTGTGCTCGAATACTTCTTCAGCAAAGCGCGCGAGAGGTTCCAGATGGTCATGGTCCTGTCTGAGCCAGACACGTGCGCCGCTGAGCACACTGCTCCAGCGGAAGCGAGTCGCCTCGCTCGCATCCTGTGGCACGCACCGCAGCTCCTCAAGTGCTGCGCGATCAACTACGTTGGCGCGTGGTCGGACGCATCGCTCGTTGCGATTGCACTCAAGAGCTTTGCACTTTCGCCTGACATGGAGAAAGAGCGAGCGCTGCAGCTCGCACAGGCTGCAGCGCAGATCTACCAGAGCACGCAGCAGTGCTGGCGACTCTGCACTACCTCGCACCAAGCGATGTACACGAGCGACGACAGCGTCGGATCGAGCAGCAGTAGCAGCACTCCCACTAGAACATCTAGCAAGTCCACGCTGCCGCCACGGCTGAGCTGGCACGACTGCGTGCCGCCCGTGCGCTTTGATCCGAGCGCGATGCTCGATCAGATCGGTCTATTCCTCAAGACAGAAGGCAAGCTCCAGCGCGAGATCACGCGACGCAAAGAGATGTACGCGACGGGTCTGGCGTTCCTCGACGCGAGCGAGCAGATCCTCGCAAGTGAGACGGCGCAGACGCAAGTGCTGCAGCCAGAGATGCGCAAGCGCACGGAGATGACGCGGCGCATGTCGGGGACGCTCGAGAAAGAGCAGCTCACGTCCGACAAGCTCCACCGCGCTCTTGCGCTCGCGGTTAGTCTTGGCGACGCGCAGCAGCAGCGCCTGGCGCAGGTCGAAGCCGAGTACCACGAACTCGTGAAAGCGTCGATGGCGGTGTTCCAGCGCGTCCAGACCAAGATCGCAGTCTTTCAGGCCGCAAAAGCAGACGAGCGCGACGGTGACGAGAGTCTGCGCCACACGGACAAGTCCGTCGATGAGCGCAATGATGGCGCAGAGACGGGCGATGCACAGACTCGAGGTGTTCTGGACACTACGAGCGAGGCGGATGGCGCAGACGAGTTGGCAGCTGACGTTCCAGTCGACACCGCCACAGACGCGACACAGCGCACACCAGAAGACGATACGCACGATGCAGAGTGAGTACTGCAGCAGCACCGTCGTGCTCTGATCAAGAGCTTTGCATCGATCAAGCCGGTGCCAACAGCGCTCAAGCAGCTTGCTGAGTGTCTCGGCTTGATCTTTGGCATCGAGCCCGTCGAAGCGCGCGACGAACTTGACCCGGACGAAGTCGTGATGGACTACTGGGAGAGCCTGACTGCACACATGAAGACACTTGCGTTCTGGGACGAGCTCCTCGCGTACGACATGGAGGCGCGCGTGAGCGATCGCGTGCTTGCGCGCGTGCTTCCGATCTGCACGTCGCCAGACTTTGAAGTCGCGCTCTTCACGTCGCTCCATGAGCTCGCAGCGTACTTGTGCGAGTGGGTCCAAGCGTGGACGAGCTTTGCGAAAGACATTGTCCTCGCAGGTCCCAAGCTCGCGCAGCTCGTGCACGAGCGCCATGCGTTCGCGCAAGCGCAGCACGACGTTCACGCCCATCGCCGAGAGCTCGAGGCGCAGCACGCGACAAACGTTGAGGCAAATGCGCTGCGCCACGTCTCGGAGCTTGAGCGCCAGGACATCGAAGCGCGGCTCCAGGAGAACGCGTCTACGCTCCAGATGGCAACGTCCGTGTGGAAAGTCTTGGCGTCGTCGCGCTCCAAGTGGCGCGCAGCATACGAGCGATACACGGCGTTCTTAGCGCAGTGGGTCGGCGACTTGATGCTCGCAACAAGTGTGATAGCGTATGCAAGCGCTGCGAGCGCGTCAGTGCGTCGGTACTTGCGCTCGCAGTGGTCCGCTGAGCTGCGCAAGCACTGCTTGATCCACGCACCGCAGCGAGCGCTGCACGAGCTTTTCGTCATGGACGACGTCCAGCTCGGGCGGTGGCACTTGGACGGCATCCCACGCACTGATGCGAATGTGCTCGAGAACGCAGTGGTCGTGACACAGAGCTACCGCTTCCCGCTGCTCATGGATCCGTACGGCATCGCAACTGCGTGGCTCATGAAGCACGAAGCAGGGAACAGCGCCAGCAACAGCAGCAGTAGCAGCAGCAAGATCCAAGTGCTCAACTGCGCCGGCATTGGCATTGATAGTAGCGAAGAGGACGACGCGGCGATGTGGAAGCAAGTCGAGCTCGCTGCAAAGAAGCAGCAGCCGCTTGTGCTGACGAACTTTAGTGCAGCGAGTGCTCGGCGTCTCGCTCCGCTGCTTGAAGCGAAGCGCCGGTCGCTCTATGAGGCTGTGAACCGCGACATCAGCTCGCTCAGTGGCGGTGCCAGTGGCAACAGCAGTGGCACTGGCGGTGGTGCAAATAGCAGCAGTGGCGCGAGCGCGCTCGCGCGGCTCGCTGGCACCGACAGCGCTGCGACGAACAACCTGTGCTGGTTCCAAGTCCCAGCGCCACAGTCGTCCAAGAGCCATATGGACGCAAGCACCAGTAGCACCACAATGACACCGCAACAGCAGCAGCAGCAGAGTCTCTTGCGCGCAGCGATCGGAGACGCCACGGCGTCGTCGTCGCCGCTTGTCGAGTTTGGGAGCGAGATGTGGCGCGTCTACGTCGTCTACTCGCTTTCGGACACAGTCCCGGACTGGATGCTCCCGCTCGCGAGTCAGCTCACGATCGTGCGCTTTGGGTACTCGAGTGCGTTTGTCGAAGCGCAGAGTCTCCATCGCGTCGTGGACGCTCATGGTGAGCGCCACGTGCTCACGGAGATCGAGACGCTCCAGAGCGAGAGCCTTCTTTGTCAAGAGCAAGTCGATGCGCTCGAGCACGAGGTCCTCGACTTCCTTAGCACCGAGGAGCCAGCGCTCGTGTACGCGGACGTCTCGAAGGCGCTCCGTATCATTGGCAATCGCAGTGCGCTCCACACGCTCGAGAGCAACCGGAACGAGTCGGAGCGCAAGGTCGTAGCGAACCTCGCTGCGCTCGAGCGCTTTCACGACCTCGTGCACCGGAGCGTCGACCTCGCGCTCGCGTGGCGCGACACGTCTGCGCTCGTCAAGCACAAGACGTTTGGCGTCAGTGCCGACTCGGGCTGCGTGACACTCCCCTGGATCTGGACGCTGCTGGTGCAGTCGCTGAAGCAGTGCGAGCCGCAGACGTCGCTCGATGACATGAAGCGCATCTACACGCACAACGTCTGCACGCTCGTGACAGCAGGACTGCGTGATGAGCACCGCGTCGTGTTCGACCTCTTGCTCGCGATGCGACTGCACGAGCGAGCACTCGCCTCGTTCGAACCAGCGAACGACAGCCGCCTTGGCGCAGCTATCGAGCCGGAGTCTGAAGAGGCCGAGTCGTCGCTGCTCCATCGAGACTGCGAAGCGCTGTATCGGACGCTTGGCGTCGTGCAGTGCGACGACGAGACACAGCTCCGACTGCTCTGTGCGAATGTCCCTGCGAAGCTCGTTGCGCTGCGTCCCGAGTCGCTCGCACTTGCGCAGTGGCGCGCACTGTGCTACGTCGCTGACGCGTCGCACGAGCTCCAGACGTTCATACTCGAGCACGCGGATCCAAAGCTCCGAGCTGGCACAGACCAGGACGTCTGGCGCGCACTCGCAGCGTTTGACGCGACGCAAGCAACGACGATGGCAACAACTCGGCCAGTGATACAGCTCAGCGCGCTGCTGCGTCTCTGTGTCATCGGCGTCGTGCACACTGGTCTGCTGCTGGGAGAGCTCGAGATGTTCTCAGCCAGCATGTATGACGAGAGCGACGCTGGGGCTCTCGAGCCACAAGCAGTAGAGGCTCACACTGAGCGATCAGAGCAGCAAGCAACTACGAGTGACACCAGCATCGTCTCAGACGACGCAGCTGCTTCGTCGACAGCATCAGTTGTGCCCTCGCGCACCAGCCGATCAGCGGCGCCGTACACCACGGACTCGCTCTTGGATCTCTACCAGCGCTCCTCGAGCGCGCACGCCCCGATCGTCGTCACGACGTCGCCAGATGAGCACTTTCTCCGTCAAGTAGAGCGCGTCGCACTGCGCGCGAAGATGACGATCGATCAGCACACGCTCCCGACAACCACGGCGACGACCGCTCCTACTTCAGCAGTGAGTAGCTCCCATGGGACGACCGCGGAGGACGCTGACGACCTCGACGCATTTGAGCGCACAGTCCTCGCTGCAATGGGCAAAGGCCACTGGGTCGTGCTCCCCCACGCACATACGACACCGAGACGCCTCGCGCGCTTACAACGGATGTACGCGACGCTCGATGCGCAGCAGCTTCACGCGGACTTTCGCCTCTGGGTCTCGGCACTAGATGGCGAGGCGACGTCAGCGGCTCCTACGAGTCGCGGCATAGTGGTCAACACCCGCTCGATCTTCAAGCAGCAGCACAGGAGCTTTGCACTCAAGCGCACGCTGCAGCACGTGCTTGCGGTCTTAGCAGATGACGCGCAGTGTCGTGAGCTCGCTGAAGCGTCCTGTGGGTCACTGGTCAAGCGCATTGGACTGCTCCACTCAGCGCTGTCGACGCGCGACCACTTTGGCTTTGCGCACTGGAAGACCCCAGCAGATGGAGATGGTCAGGCGTTTGGCGATGGTGACCTTCGCGCGATGGTCCGTGCGCTCCACCATGCCGCGATGTCAACTGCATCGTTCAGCGCACCCGAGTCGCTGGACCTGACAGCACTGGCGAAAGCGACGCGAGCAGCAGCTGCACATGTCTACGGCGCACACATGCACACGCGGCACGACCGTGCACTCTTGAGCTGCTGCTTGGTCGCGATCTTCCCGCTCGCAAGCGACGCAGAGACGACTGCCAGTGAGCTCGGCGCTGCTGATGCTGCTGCAGTGGTTCTAACAGAGATCGTCGTCATGATCGAGCGACTCGAATCGCTGCCATGGGAGATGATCACGGCTGCTGATGGTGCCATGTACCGTCTGTGGCACAGCGCTGAGCTCGGCCCTGATGCTCCGTCACTTCCAGCTGTCGCTGGTGGAGCGAGGCGTACACTCGTGCACTACCCGTTTGGGCTGCGACGCCGTCAGCAGCAGCGCATCGCCGCCATGCTCGCGCAAGTGCTCACAGAGAGTGGGTACGTCCGCTCGCCCTCAGCTATCGCTGGTCACTCAGCTGTCAACGTGCTTCCGTCACCAGCTGCACTGGTGGCAATGCCATCGCCGATCGAGTCATTGCTCAAGTTCGCGCTCGAGCTCGAGAGCGTCGCGATCAACGACCAGGAGCTAGCGCTGCGAGCGCCAAGCGAGTACAAGGCACCGCTGCCGCAGCTCATTCACCACGAGCTCATGGCGCTCAACAGCGCGCGAGATGCGATCCTCAACGCCATTCGATGCATCCAAGCAGTGCGTTGTCTGTCGGCTTCTGGTACAATGGCGCGTCTGAGCACAATCGCCTGTGACTGCATGGCTGACTGAACACTGCTCTCGCGCTCTCTTGATCGTGCAGGTTCACACTGGCGCGCAGCAAGCGGACGCTGCGACGTGGACAGCGTTCGTCGACGCCAAGTGCGGCTTCGCGCCTGCGCCGTGGCTCCAGCTCGTGGCGCCATTGCAGCAGATTAGCACCGAGAGACTGCGTCGTGCGTGCTCGCTCCAGGTCTTTCAGCTTGTCGTCACCACTCGCATGAAGCTCTTGAGCAGCTGGGTCGAGTCGACAGAGTTGCCACCAAAGCTCTCGATCGATGCGTTTCAGTCCACCGAGGTGCGTCTCATGAGCGCCATGAGCTGTCGTGGCTGCCGACTGCCTGTCTGAGCAGCGAGCTTCGTACTCGCTCACACTTGCCTTTGCTCTGCTCTCTCTCTCTCTCTCTCTCTCACTGTCTAGTGCGTCCTCGAAGCGATCCACCAGCACTTCATCCGGAACCACGTGGGCAATCGACTGTGCGAGCCGCACTGCGTCCACGTCGTCTCGCTCATCGAAGATCGCGGACAAGCACCGCCCGTGCGTCGCGACGACGCAGTCTTCCATCTCCGCGGCGTGCGCGTCACTGGTCACTTGCAGCTCGACGTCGTGCGCGCAAAAGCAGATCGCAAGCGCAGCGCGCCAGTCGTGTCGTCGACTGACGCATTGGAGATCCGACCTGACGGCATCCCAGTGATCCTCGAAGTCACGAGCGCGTGCATGGCGACGACATCAAGCGCCGTAGCGACAGTGGCGTCGCCACCTTCGACGCCACGTCGAGTCTCAACGACAAGCGGACGGCGCGAGCCTGCGAGCGCAAAAAGCATCCGACAGCCAGCGACTGCGTTCCTGTGTCCAGTGTCCCGATCTGTCGGGCAGTCGTCATCACCGCCAGCAGCAGCAGCAGCAGTGCTTGAGACCGAGATCTGCGTGATGACGTCGCAGTCGCACGCTGCACTCGTGCTCAGCGGTTCGCGGCTTCACATCGACGCGTTCCAAGGCGCGTGAGCTAGGGTGCTGTCGTGTATACGTTGCGTGTCAGCGAAGAGATGTAGTGGCATTCCAAACAGCGTTCGAGGCACTCCAAGTGTGCGCTGCTCTCTCTTGGTGACGTGTCGACCTACGAACATCGTCGTCGTGGTGGTGGCCTAGAGCCGTCCTAGTGGCTGTGAGCGCGACCACTGCTGCTACACGCGCGCACTAGCCAAAGAGCGACCAGTCGTGCACGCTCAGTGACGTGACTGCGTGCTTAAATATCGCTGCACCGACCTCGGCGCTGTCGGCGAACTGGAAGCTCCCGGCGCTGCTGCTCGCTGGGTTGATGAGCAGCGGCACGGAGATCGAGACGACGACGTCAGTCGTGACGCTCGGGAGCCGCACGTTCCCGACGTACACGCGCACGACGTTCTTCGCGCTCTCGCCTTCTTTGAACTTGGCCACGCGCTGGTCGCCAACGACGACGCTCGTCGAGTGCGGACGGTCAACGTCAGTCGGTCCGTCCTGCGCACTCAGGACCTCTGCATGGAGCACGTCGACGTCCGATGGGCTGCAGCCATTCGAGCTTGCGATCTCGTTGAAAAAGTACCGCGCGCTGTCTTCGTCGCGCACGTCACTCTCGTACTGCAGGAGCTCGACGATCACGCACTGGTCCGTCTGCGCGTTCGCAAAGACCTCTTGGTTGTCTGGCACTTGACGGAACGAGCTGCACGCAAGTGCGTGGTAGCAGCGCACGTACACGCAATCGTAGAAGCGATGTGAGCGCGCAGTGCATGCGCACGAGCAGAATGGGGTGTGCGCACGCCAAGCATCGCCCCATGATCAATGGCGTCGCGTGCACATCGCGACTCGATGCGTGCGCACGACAGCACACTCGCAAAAGCGCAAGGTTGCGGGCGCACTGCACACACACACACACACGTGCAGACGCACGCACCTCACGTCGACAAAGCCGTCAGGGATCGCGCACGAGAGCGCGCCGCCAAAGAGCTCGCGCACCGTGCTGCTCATGCTGCTTCCGCTCGCTCTTGATTTGCTGTCGACGATGTGGGTTGTTTTGTAGTTCCCTCTCGAATATAATCGATCCGATGCAAGAGGGTGGGAAGACTCATGCGTAATCAAGTCCACATTGGTCCATAGTGCAATCAAGTCTGCTTTCCACATAATCCATCCAAGTGAATTTGATCACCATACAAAAACCAAGATGTCGATGCGACCCGATCTTCGGCGACTGGTGCGCACCACTTTCGATTGATCGCCAAGCGCCACCAGTGAACGAACGACCTGCCGCCGTCGCCGCACCGTCGCCATGAAGGTGCGTCGCCACGACTGCGACTGCTGCGATTGCTATTGCTCTGCGCGCCGCTCGATGTGTCTCTTACGCATGCGGTGCTGTGGTCGCACCCGCTTGCTGCAGATTGAAGAAGTGCAGTCGACGACCAAGACGCAGCGCATTGCGTCGCACACGCACGTCAAAGGACTCGGTCTCGATGCCGACGGCACTGCGCTCCCGATCGGCTCGGGTCTTGTCGGCCAAGAAAAAGCGCGCGAGGTACACTTACACACTCTTGCTGCATGTCTAGCTCAGTCAGACAGACACGCAGTTCCTCACACACGCATCGGCTGGTTCGCTTGCCCACGCATGTCCTCCTCGTAGGCAGCTGGTATTGTCGTGGAGCTGATCAAGTCCAGGAAGATGGCTGGGCGTGCACTGCTCCTCGCGGGCGCACCTGGCACGGGCAAGACCGCATTGGCCCTCGGCATTGCGCAAGAGCTCGGTCCAAAGGTCCCGTTCTGCCCCATGGTCGGATCCGAAGTGTACTCGTCCGAGGTCAAGAAGACCGAGATCTTGATGGAGCACTTCCGCCGCGCGATCGGGCTGCGGATCAAAGAGAGCAAGGAGGTGTACGAAGGCGAAGTGACGGAGATGACGCCCGAGGAGACGGAGAACCCGCTCGGTGGCTACGGCAAGACGATCTCGCACGTGATCGTCGGTCTCAAGACCACGAAAGGCTCGAAGCAGCTCCGTCTCGACCCGAGCATCTACGAGTCGCTCCAGAAAGAGAAGGTCGCAGTCGGCGACGTGATCTACATCGAAGCGAACAACGGCTCGGTCAAGCGCGTCGGGCGCTCGGACGCGTATGCGACCGAGTACGACCTCGAAGCCGAAGAGTACGTCCCGATCCCGAAAGGCGACGTCCACAAGAAGAAAGAGCTCATCCAGGACGTGACGCTCCATGACCTCGACATTGCGAATGCGCGGCCGCAAGGCGGACAGGACATCATGTCGATGATGGGGCAGATGATGAAGCCCAAGAAGACGGAGATCACGGAGAAGCTCCGGACGGAGATCAACAAGGTCGTGAACCGGTACATTGACCAAGGCGTCGCAGAGCTCGTGCCTGGCGTGCTCTTTGTCGACGAAGTCCACATGCTCGACATTGAGTGTTTCACGTACTTGAACCGCGCGCTCGAGTCGACGCTCGCGCCGATCGTGGTCTTTGCGACGAACCGCGGCGTGTGCACGATCCGCGGCACAGACATCTCGTCGCCGCATGGTGTCCCGCTCGACTTGCTCGACCGCATGCTCATTGTCCGCACGATGCCGTACGCAGTTGACGAGATGGTCCAGATCCTCAAGATCCGCGCCGAGGCCGAGAGCATCAAGCTCGACGACGATGCGACCGTGCGTCTCGGGGAGATCGGTGCGCAGACGTCGCTGCGCTACAGCGTGCAGCTCCTCACGCCAGCGCGGATCTTGGCTGAGACGCAAGGCCGCACACTCGTTGCGGTGGACGATGTCGAAGAGATCAACGACTTGTTTCGCGACGCGAAGCGCTCGGCACTGGCGCTTGCGCAGAGCGACGGGTACCTCATGTAGATGCGCGCGCGTACTGGTATCGCTGCGTGCGCGAGCGCGCGGGCCCTAATCTATAGCATGCACACGTCCATCCATGCGTGCGTCGACAGTGTTGGCTTGTAGACGAGTCGGCTTGGACGGTCCGTCTCTCCATCGTACGCGGCTTAGGCGGCGTCGTGTCCTAGCAGCAGCGCGTGGCGCTGCTCGCGCTTCTCGCGGTTGAACCGCGCAACGAACGAACTGCTCTTCCAGCGCGCGACCATCTGCGCGTCCTTTGCGCGCTCGACCATGTCTGTCTGCAGGCGCGACTCGAGCACTTGCTGCCAGTCGGTCGTCGCTTCCTACGATCGCAGTGTTCGCCAAGCGTGTGTGTCTGTGAGTCGGCTGGTTCGCTCCAGGTGCACTGCGTGGGCTGAGAGTGAGAGAGAGATGGTGGCACTGACGCACCTCGGAGAACGTCTTCTCCCACTCGTCTAGACTCGCTGCAAGCAAGCGCTTTGCGACCTCACTGCAGCGTACAGACACCCACACCCACACACATCCGAGCACACACTGAGCTCGTGCTGCTCATGAGCGCCAAGCAGAAGCAATGCATGGCGCACAAGCGAGCGCACCCGACCGAGTCTTCGTGCGTATCGTCTTTGTTGAACTCGATCGCGTTCTCAAACATGAGCACCATGTCGCGCCTGTACGCCTCAGGGCCGTCGTACGCCATTGCATGGAGCTTGGCGTGCATCGTGCTGAGGTCCATGGGTGATGCGATGATGTCAAAGTACGTCGGGAGGTTCAGCGCGACAGGGTCCACTGGTTGCAGGAACGGCCACGCGAGCGGATGCGCTGCGAGGCGCTCGTGGAAGAACACGCAGCGCGCGTGCAGAGCTTCGTCCATTGCCAGCGGATGCCACAGTGCCGTCGCGGTCGTCGCCGTTCTTGCGAGCTGCTTGAGCTTGGTGTAGTCTACACAACCCAAATGGTGTGTGCCACACGAATCAGTGGTGTGGCACAGTGTGGTGCAAATGCACAGCAGTTGTCCAGCCTCCACTCTCCTCACAGCTACAGCTCTGGTCATGCAGACAGGTGTGCTTTGCCTCAGCGCTATGTGCTCGATGTAGAGCACGTGAGCGGTTGCGTTGAAGCGCTTCCAAGCAAGTTGGACGAGAAGGCAAACGGCACTCTACTGGTTGATACATAGTGTGTGGGTGTGGGTGTGGGTGGCTGAGCGAAGCTAGTTGACAGCGCCTTCACTCGACCAACGTCGTGCCGCCACGAACTCTAAGGCGACGACAGCTTCTTGCCGCAGCCGTCGCCGCCGACGATCCGGAGACACGCAGTCGATGGGTAGATGCTCATGATGTTCGTCGTGACGGACCACACGAGCGCGAACGCGAGGTAGCAGACTGTGAACGCACCCATGAAGTAGCTCGAGC
>JAASFT010000647.1:0-15124 GCA_023333885.1 Globisporangium parvum
GATGCCAGCAGCAGGCGCGGCAGCATTGTCAACGTCGACAGCGTCTTTCGTGACGCAAAGGTGCACTTCCTCACGAGCGACGAAGCGAGCTGGGTCTACCACGTCCCGCGCTGGTACCGAGCAGTGTACGATGCGATTGGCATCAGTGCGCTCGTTCGACCTCCGTCTGAGGACGCCGATGAAGATGGACGCGTGGCTGAGCTGCCGTACTCTGCGTGGTTTGATCAGATCTGGGCGCTCCATCCTGAACATCCCGGGATGATCAAGATGTACGGCCGCGACGTCCTCACGCCGCGCTTCCAGCAAACGTACGACATGGCGATACGCTTCTCAGGCAGTACGTTTGAAGCAAAGGCGCTGCCAGATGTACTGCGTCCGTGTGTTGAGACGATGCAAGCGATGCTCCTGAACCCAGAGATGCGCGCGAGCTATCTCCGTGGTGCGCTGCTCAACTGGTACGCTGACGGCGAGCACTACATCGGTCCGCACCACGACGCCGACAAGCAGTTCTACTTGCACTCGCCCGTGTTCTCGCTCTCGCTGGGTGCTACGAGACGCTTTGTCTTCACGGTGAAGCGACCACCAAGCAAGTTAGCGGCCGCAACTACGACGACTGCGGTCGAGCGCCTGGAGCTCGCGCTCGAAGACGGCGACCTCGTCGTCATGGGCGGCACGACGCAGCAGACGCACAAGCACGCGCTGCCAAAGATGAAAGCGTGTCGAGACAAGCGCGTGTCGATCACGCTCCGGTGTTTCAAGTAGTGACTGGCGTGTATAGCGACTTGCTCACAGAGAGATCATGCGCACGAAGGGCGGCGATCATGTTGCATGTCCAGAGCGCCTAATGTTCAACACTGAGCTGGTCCAGTGCGCTCTTCGCTGTCGCACGGCGTGCTCACGCCTCACTGTCTCGGCCATTCAGGCGTGGTACGCGATGTTCGCGACCACGCACGCGATCGAAGCGACGATACCAACGACGATGCTGCTCCATGGCAGCGCCTTTGTGAGCAGCCAGCTGTGTGCAGTCACACTACCGTCGTTGTCGTACGACGCACTGGAGAGCTTGAGGAAGCACGCTGGCGGGATGACGAGGATCAGCGCGATGCCAGCGATGCCGCCCGTGACGCTCAACATCGTGGCAATGTTGAGCGCGCTCACGAGCGCAACGATCTGCACGAGGATCGCGAGCACGAGGACAGTGAGCGCGACGTGAACGCGCGAGTAGCCTCCGCTCGAGCTGCTCTTGGACCCACTGGAGTGGTGGTCTCTGGTGCCACCACTTGCCATCTTGCTCTCGTACGTCGTTGTCGCTGTCGTTGCGTACTGCTGCCGCACACCTGGTGGCTGCGCGCGGAAGAGCACCTCCTCTTGTCCAGCACTTGACGAGCGCGATCGGCTTAGAATCACCGCTGCGTACCGTGACGACACGACCTAACGCAGGCATCCAGGAAGAGTCGCAGCAGCACTGGCGTCACGACACGCTCAGCTCACGTGACAAGGCGCACGACGCGGCGCTCGCGAGCGTACCTCCAATGGGATGCAGAGCAGCGCGCAGAGCGGCACGAGGAGCCAGAACGGCAAGAGTCCGCGGTTGTCACCAGCAAAGTCGACGTTCTGGACCACGTCGCTCTGTGTCGCACCGAGGAACGAGACGTAGGCGCCAATGCCAAAGCTGGACGCGAGGTACAGCGCCGCGAGCGTCGCGAGTGCGAGGACTTTCGCAAACGCTCCGGCTGAGCGCGTGCGCATGGCGTAGAACGCATGGAACGCGTGGTGCTGACTCGCAAGTTGCGTCGCGAGGATCCCGAACGCTTGACAGACCGTCGCAGGTACGGTGAGGTAGTCGCGGTCGTAGCCTTGCGACGCGGCTGGCGCGTTGGCGTCGTGGAAGCTCTTGGCTTTGCCGACGATGCACAGCGACGTGAGCACGAGCAAGAGCGTCGTGAGGAGCGCAAAGCCCCGGGCTTTGACGTACGTGTGCGTGAAGACGCAGAGTGGAATGATGGCGAGGAACGCCTTGGGATAGCAAGAGTGAACCACCCAACCACCACACCCAGCATCAGTACAAGCTCTAAGCAAGACGCTGTCTCGTGTGGCTAGCACTTGTGCAGCGACGCACAATGAGCTCAGCAAACAGCGTGCGGTTCGCTAGGATCTTGGACGCTGTGATGTAGCTCGTGGTCGACGCGATCGGCCACCCGCGTGCGTCAAAGTCCAGGTGCAGCACGTGACCGAGTAGTACTGGCAGGTCCTGGAAGACAATACCAAAGTACGCGAGCACGAGACCGCAGGACACGGCGAGCTGCGTGATCGTGACTGCGTAGGCACCAGCGTGTCCGAACGCGAGCTTAGCGAGTCCTTGGAGCGAGTAGATCCCATGTGCGACGCCGAGCTGCACGAGACAGACACTCGCAGTGAAGCTCGCGAGCGCGAGGAAGAGCAGCAACGTGAGCGTCATGACAAAGCCGCCTTGGAGGAACGCAAATGGCGTTGCGACGACACTTGCACCGACGCTCGTCGTGATGAGGAGCATCGCGACCTGGAACGACGAGCTCTCGCCTGGCGCGAGCTCGTCTAGCGGAACAAACTCGCGCGGCGACGAGAGCAAGTCGTTGTCGTGGCGGCCGTCGCCTGCTGCGCCGCCGCCGTGTCCAGTGCCACGGCCGTCGTGGATCGCGTACGCCGACGCAGTGTCAGTTCCGACGAAGTCGTAGTCGTGGTTCTTCCTGTACTTGCGCACGGACTTGCCCATTGCTCACACTCTTTGAGACGGCTAGACGAAGAAGAGGATGCGTGTCGGTGGGCGTGCGCTGCGCGTGCTTGAGCGAGCCTGGCGATAGCGTCTTCACGCACAAGTGACTGCAACTCGATCGTTTGCTCGTGCACGAACCGCCGCCATAGCAGAACGACGCTTTGGTGCGCGTCATGGACGACACGAGCGGCGAGCAGCCGTCAGCGCCATAGCATCTGCGACGCTTCGCAGTGCCGCCGTCACGACCGCTGGTTCACGCAGCGAGGTCAGGAGCGATCATGGATCGCGACCTTGCACTCCAACCAAGCGAGTGCGATCATCAGCACGATGCACTGCCGCACCTGGTTGCGCACCAGCTGTTCGTTCATCCACACGCACACACACTTCCTCACTTCGTTTGAACATGATCTGCCAATGGCTCCGCACCACGTCATGGATCATCGAGCAGCGGTGCGCAGAGATGAGCCCGTCCGTCCGTCCGTCCGTTGTGCCCATGAGCCCATGAGCGCAGCCACAAGCGCATTTGCCACAAGACGAGCAAGCAGATCAGCTCACACACGCACGCACGCACGCAGCAACATGACAAGCGCAACGATCGATCCGCGTGTGCGCACTGCGACGCTGGAGCACATCCGCGCCATTGGCGACGACGAAGAGGCGTTCTACACGGTCGACCTCCATGCGATCGCGGCACAGTACAAGACGATCACGGCGCTCTTGCCGCGCGTCCAGCCGTTCTACACGATGAAGTGCAACCCGGACGTGCGCGTGTTTGAGCTCTTGACAACGCTCGGCTGCGGCGTCGACTGCGCGAGTAAGTCCGAAGTCGCGTTTGCGCTCGCGCACGGCGTTGCGCCGGACGCGATCATCTACGCCAACACGATCAAGCAAAAGTCCCACCTGCAGTTCGCGCGCGCGCACGACGTGGCGCTCATGACGTTTGACAACGTCGACGAACTCGTCAAGGTCGCGAGCGTCTATCCGGCCGCACAGCTCGTGCTGCGCATTCAAGTCGACGACTCCAAGTCGCGCCACCAGCTCGGTGCGAAGTTTGGCGCACCGCTCGCTGACATCCCAGCGATCCTCGAACGAGCGAGAGCCCTCGGGCTGAATGTCATGGGCGTGTGCTTCCACGTCGGTGTCGGCGTCCTGGACGCGACCGCGTTCGCTGATGCGATCGAGCGCGCCAAGCGCGTGTTCGACCTCGCAGCGACGTTTGGCTTTCACTTCACGCTGCTGAACCTCGGCGGCGGCTTTGCTGGCGACGCACTCGGTCCCGTGACAATCGACGACGCCGCGCGTGTCGTGAACGCAGCGCTTGAGACGCACTTCCCCGAGCCATCGGGCGTCCGCGTCATCTCCGAGCCCGGGCGGTACTTTGTCTCGGCGTGCGCGACGCTGAACGTGAACGTCATTGGCCGCAAGCTCGACCCGACGCTCACGGCGCGAGCTGCGACAACGCACGAGCCACGTGCAGACGTGCCGCGGTACATGTACTTTGTGAACGACGGCGCGCACGGCTCGTTCTCGGCGCCGTACTTGTTCAAAGCCTACGACCCGACTCCGCTCGTTGTCCAGGGCGAAGCCGTCGAGACCGCTCGCACGGACGAACTGGGTGGCGTCGTGCCCGTCGTCCCAGCGAGTGTCTGGGGACCGACGTGCGACGGCAAGGACTTCATTACAAAGGAGACGCCGTTGCCAGTGCTCGCGATCGGCGACTGGCTCGCGTTCCCGCACATGGGCGCCTACGGCTTTGCCACCGGCGGGACGTTCAACGGCTTTCAGCTCCCTGGCACAATCTACCTCGAAGTGAACGGCAGCAGCAGCAGTGGCAGTGAGCCATTGCCCTAGCCAACTAGCTCCAGTCTAGCAACTTCGCTTCCCTCTTCCAGCTAGTGACGCGTAGGACGCCTACGGTTCTTCACGCCAAGCACCACTGGTTACCTTGTGTCTTCGTCAGATCGATTGCCTCATGCTTCGCCTTGTCGACCACTGATTGCCTAACGCCGCGGCGAGCGCGAGCGCGACGATCTGCGCCGCGACCGACTGTCGCTCGGACGAGCAGAGCGCGAGCGTGAGCGACTTGGGCTTCTGCGACGGTCACGGCGATCGGGGCGATCGGGGCGACGCGCGCGGTCTCGCGAGCGCGAGTCGGAGCGCGAGCGGGGACGCCGCGCTGGCTCTGGCGACCGCGATCGCTCGTTCCGTCGGCAACGCGGTGAGCGTGAGCGTGAGCGACCACGTGTGTGGCGCGCCTTCTCTTCTTCGCTGTCGTCGCTACGACGACTACTGACACTGCTGTCGCGTCGCTCGCGACGGCGCTTGCTCTGGTGAGACGATGTCCCTGCCGCGCGCTTTGCCTCTTTGCGCGCAGCTTTCTTTGCGCGCTTCCGCTCTTTCTTCGCCGCCTTGCGCTTCCGGCGCTCGTCGTTCGACTCGTGCGCTCGCGATGCTACTGCGCTGTCGCCACTCGCAGGCTCGTGGATCGTCCCAGGCAGCGCGAACGTCGTGTCGGGTTTCCCAGACGCGAGCATCGCTTTGTACCGCTCTGCTAACGTCTTCTTTGGCCCAGCGTCGGCACCGTCGAGCGTCGCGACTGGCGCAGCACCGAGCCCTTCGATGCGCTCAGCGACGAGTCCGTCGCGGTCCGACTCGCCGCGTTTAAGCAGCTCTTTCATCTCTGAGGCTTCGAGCGCTTCCGTTGGCTCTTCCCGACGCCGTGGCGCGAGACCACTGGTCGTGGACACGTGCAGCGACGTACCGATAGCGAGACGTACGTACACAGTGAGGGCCATGCGACCAAGACACAGACAAACACGCGACGGATGCAAGCATGCATGGATGGACGTACAGAGCTTGGTTCATGAGGTCTTCGTCGCGCTGTTTCGCGAGCAGGATCTCCTGCTTGAGCTCCAGAGCGCGCTGCTCTTTGCTCGTCTTGGCGTACCACGTGAGGTCTTTGCCCTTTTGCCATCGCCCCACTGGCGCGTGCATCGAGTGCCCCAAG
Organism: Globisporangium parvum; assembly: GCA_023333885.1. NCBI lineage: Eukaryota > Oomycota > Peronosporomycetes > Pythiales > Pythiaceae > Globisporangium > Globisporangium parvum. The sequence goes on from JAASFT010000647.1 coordinate 5,760, forward strand.
TAGTTCTCGCGGTACTTGTCGTTCTTCACGTCGTCCCATTTGAACTCTACGAGAGTGCACAGCAACGGCAGCAAGCAATGCGTGAGTACACTGCCCACGTACACAAAGAGGTGCAGACGTAGGTCGATGTAAGGACGTACGATCTGCGCCGCCGCGCGTGCCGCCAGTGCGGTAGTTCGTCTTCCCGAAGCTCATGATGCTGAGGTGTCGTTAGGTTCGACGTCGTCTCACAATCACGAGACACCACAGACAAAGCAGCTAGTGACAAAAAACAAGGACGGACAACCACTCGATTTTGTCACTATCGAATTTGTCTCTTCCAAGCGCGACCCTACATGGTCCACACGGCTTCACAGCGACTCGCAGCTCGAGCGCATCTGCTACATGCGCAGTCGCGTCCAGCGCGGCACTGGATGAACCTACCAAGCTTTGCGCGGGAAACCCTGTACGGCTGAGGTATCCTCCAGACGAGATCGGCGGACCGCCGTCGCCTTTGGGACAAACAGAGATCATGTCCGCAGAACTGTGCCTCACGAAGTCCATCGCGAGCGGGTGCGGGGACTTGAGCAGCTTTCCACACGAACGTCATGCGCGCGGTGATGCTTGCCAGTGGGAACGGAGTAGGGGACAACGGAAGTCTATTGATCTACTGGTGCGCAGCAGCAGAGAGCAGATCCCATCTTTATGGAACCCCCCTTGAGACGCAGTTTCTGCCATGTCTGTCAGTCAAACTCTGTGACTGCCCGCTCCCTGGTTCTTGACCGTTGCTGGCGCAAAAGAATACGATGCGTTGTCGGCCAGCCGTGTGTAGAGCTAAAAGGCGTCGGAGATCCATCAACCGCGGAACTGGACTTGTTCGTGTGGTTGTCTGATGCGTTTCGAAACTGCTAAAGTTCAACAAACTCGTGTAGAGGCAACTTCGCACATCGAACGAACTCGGACACTATCATCTGAAGCGCGATTCGAAATGCTCAAGCGGCGACGAGGTTGTTCAGCAAGGAAGGTGATGCAAAGAGCTGCAAAGACGTTAGACTATGTATTTGTTCTTCGTGATGCCCACAGGCCATCGGCGTGTGTCGCTGTCGCTTCTAAATTGGTGTGTGCCTACTTGCTTGGCGCCGACTATTGTCGAGATGAGTGACGAACATTCGGAAGACTTGACATTGGTGTGATGCCGCCAAGGACACTGCCGACGCACTGAGCACGACCTGCAGTGCTGGAAGACAGAAAGCCTGTTGGACCTGTGTGTAGCGTGAAAACACCGTTGGCGCGTGCAACATCACAATGCGTGGCACTTAATGTTACCGTTAGGTCCACGGCTTTCTCAAGCGCGCCATTGGTACAATAGGCGTCAATTTGGCACTTGAGGGGTCCGGATGGCGCGCCTGTAGCGCGCATGCGCCACTGTTGAGGCGGAGGCACGGTTCGTTGTCGCCGCGACGCGAAATGACGCGGCTGCCAGCACGTCATCGTATTGCGCCTCGGACATGCACATCACAGAACCGCCCCAAGCTCCAAGTCGTCCACTGTAGAGCGCCATCGCATAAGTGCCGGGCTTACACGATTACGGCTTGCCATCTTCGCGCGTAATGTTAGTCCAAAGGAGTGCAGGTTCACTAACGTACCGTCCTGCAGAGCACGACGGTACAGTCGGCGAGCCACAAGGGTGTGCGGTGGGGATGGTAGTAGTTGCCACGCATCTTCGTTGCTGGATAATTGCTTGCCGCCGCTACTATTGTTCCGCACGTGCACGATGATACTTTGGGTTGGATTGCGCTCGCAAAAGTGGAATCCATCGAGGGTGTGCGGTTCGGCTTGGGCAACATGGCAGGTCGATCAGACTGCACAGCAAAAGCACTTTGTTGAACAGGTAGCGTTGTCGCTCATGGTGCTTGAGCTGCGAACGCAGCCACAGCTGACGCAAGTGATGCCACTGTCGACGCAAGCGACTCCAGGGTCACAAGAGCTGGTGCTGGAACACGCACACCGTCCGCGAAAGCTGATGGTGTGGCGCCAGCGATAAAAGGTGCGATCAGTTCGGGAGTATCGTCGGCATCAGCCGTTGGTGGGGGCGGACGAACCATCGTCATCATCATCATCGAGCGGAACGTGGTCGTGTTAGTTGAGTGACTAGTCTTTCGCATTCTATTTTGGTCGCTTCGACGCTGACCGGGTCGGCCGAGTTGCCTTCACATTCGCTTATCTTATTCTGCTGAGGTGGTCCTTTGCACTCGTGCCCGCATCCTGCGCAACGTTCTCAGCGTTTGATGCGGTCGCATTACTCTCCTTTCGTTGTGAAGTCGGGCTTCCAGCTGCCACACTACGCTACGAGCGTCGCAAAATCGCATATGGAGCGCGAACCGTTGTCGCCATAGTTACACTTGAAGTCACCAAACGATTCGGATAGTGGGACGATTGCTACATTTCGTCAGCGTCATGCGTGCGACTAATTGCGACGTTTGGTGTTGCTGATGGTCGCGCATGCGCTCTTGTCGCCGATGTCGGCGACGGTGTTATGTCAGCGCCGGCCGCTTTGTGCTGACCGTTTGCGTCTGGGAACTCACGATGAGTGGTGGCGACAACTCGAAAAGCACTTTGGCGAAATTCAACGGCGTCGTTGCGGGATGCGGCCGACGAGCTGCGCGAACGAGTGGTTGACATTGTTGGTGGAGTGGTGCCGATGGAGGCGTATGCTTGAACGTGAGATTGGTCTTGACTGTGTAGTGACGTTCGGATTAAGCGGGAGGTGGCGGACTCTGTCGCGTACCTACACAGGGAAAGCAACGGTTCTGTTTCAGCCTGTGACTTGTCGGAAACAGACAAGTTGCAAGAACATCGTCCGCTCGTGCCCTGCGTACTTGCTCAAGAGTGGTTTGGCGGCTTCAGCACTGCAACTGGTCTGAAGTAAGTAGTCAAGGCGCTCACCTATCGCAGCGCCGACATGGTACGTGCTTTCGCACGAACACGCCTCGCGATGCGAGACCTGGAACACCAGTCGCGCGAATTGATGCGTGGTTTGGGCGACGAAGTGCGTCGTGCTTGAGCACTTGCTCTGGCATTTACACGTGGACGGCTCGTTGGATGCCTGAGGAGGAATGAAATAGACATGCGCGTCGACGCGCACTATCAAGGCTGCCGGGAGCAGCAGTATTAAGGCTGTCGTCGCATCATCATGGCTGCCAGGACCAACAGCCGTGGACTTCATTGCGAGCTGCCAGCGTCACAATACGTCGAAATGAGCCCATAAAACAACGAAATTACGCGATTCGCTGACTGTTTGTGTAAAACTGCAAAAATATGCTGACAGCGGTTCAGTATGGATCAGAAACCGCTCTATACTAGACGGTCTAGTAAACATGGTCGTGCCATGTTTAGCTCAAAAGTGCTTTTTTATACCCATACTCAAGTCAGCATACTCACATCAAGTCACTCGCACCTCCTCATTCACACAACCGAGAGCTCACTCACTCACTCACTCACCATGAGCACGACCGCAGGAACTGCAGCACCACGCACGGGCATCCGCGAGACGACGCAGCGCTTCGACGCGTTCTTCGCTGCGTCGGACGCCGCGACGCAAGCGCGCTTGCAGAAAGCGCTCGATGTGATCCACCGCGCGATCGACATCTTTGACTTCGAAGGCGTGTGCTTTAGCTTCAACGGCGGCAAGGACTCGACCGTCGTGCTCCATTTGCTGCGCATTGTCATTGCCAAGCGCGTGCTCGAAGACGCGCTGCAGCAGCAGGTCCTCCAGGCGCAAGCGAGTCGCACGTCGCCAAAGACGGTCACGTCGCCGCGCCAGAGCTTCGTGAGTCTCGAAGTCTTGAGCGAAGACGAGCTCGAGCGCCGCGTGCAGCAGCGCATGGCGCGCGTGCCAGTCATGTACTTTGACTCGCACGACCAGTTCCCAGACGTGCGCGACTTCATCGAAGTGTGCGTCGCCAAGTTCTCCCTGAGCTGCCACGTCTACAAGTGCTCGTTCGTCGAAGGCGTGAAAGACATGCTCGAGCAGCTGCACATCAAAGGCATCTACATGGGCGTGCGCGGCGGCGACCCGCACACCGAGGACTTGGAGCACTTTTCGCCGAGCACACCGGGCTGGCCTGCGTTCTTGCGCGTGAACCCGATCCTGCGCTGGACGTACGCGGACGTCTGGGCGTTCCTGCGCGAGTGCAGTCTCGAGTACTGCAGTCTGTACGACCACGGGTGCGTCCGACGTGCGCTTGCTCGACAGTGTCGGCGATGGCGCTTGGCTGCTCGCACGCAGACTCACGACTAGCTGTGTGTGTGTGTGGGTGGCGCTCGCAGGTACACGTCGCTGGGGAACATCTACGACACGGTGCAGAACCCTGCGCTGTGGCAGAAAGAGAGCAGCAGCAGCGACAGCAACGGCAGCGCCAGTGGCGGCCACTACTTGCCAGCGTACATGCTCGCAGACGGCGACTCGGAGCGCTGCGGCCGGCAGAAGAAGGCGCACACGTCGTCCAAGTCCGACTAGTCGGCGCATCCTCCCTCTGTCCTCCGCGCAGCTCCACCTCCACCTCCTCCTCCTCCATCACGAGACGCATAGAGTTTCTTCAATACCACGACGAGCTGCATCCTCAGCCTTCGCCGCCTGTCAACCCACTGTCCTCCTTCCTTCGCTCCTCTTTCTCTTCCTCTCTCGACGACCTCTCCCATCGCATCGTCAGTACACGAGCTGCGCGCTCTCGAGCAGGTTGTAGAACACGCCGTCGCCCGCAGCAACGAGCTCTTGGACTGTGCCAAAGTCCTCGACGCCGCCATCGGCCATGACGAGGATCTTGTCAAACTCCAGGACCGTGTCGAGCCGATGCGCAATGCACAAGAGCGTCGTGCTCGAGTCCAAGAGCTCGCAGACAACGTCCTGGACGCTGCAGTCGGTCTCTTGGTCGGTCGCAGTCGTCGCTTCGTCGAGGATCACAATGCGCGAGCGGAACACGAGCGCGCGCGAGAGACAGAGGAGCTGCCGCTCGCCAGCGCTCCAGGCCCCGACCATCTCCATAATGTTTGCATCGAGCGACGATTGGATCTTGAGGATCGAGACGTCGACGCCCGTCTTCTTGAGGATCGCCCACAGCGCCGCGTCGCTCACGTGCGCCATCGGGTCCAAGTACTCGCGCACGGTGGCGTTCGCAAACACGGGGTTCGGCGGTACGTACGAGATCTTGGACCGCAGCGTCTTGAGATGGAGCTGCGTGATGTCGACGCCGTCGATCCGGATCACGCCCTCGACAGGGTCCGTCACGCGCATGAGCGCCATTGCGAGCGACGACTTGCCAGCGCCACTGCGACCCACGACGCCGATCTTCTGACCACCGTCGATGTGGAAGCTCACGTTTCGGAGCGCCATGCTACTCCCAAGTGGTGCAACCGGGCTTAGTGGACTGCTCTGATGGCTCTGGCTATGGCGAAGGTGGTGGTGGTGATGGCGGGGACTTGGCGCAGCACTGCTGCTATCGTACTGGAACGACACGCGGTCGAACGTGATCGCACCTGTGCGCGGCCAGAACGGATCCACAGGGAGCTGGTGCTGACTGTGCGCACCTTCGGGCTCGACGTCAATGTACTCGAGGATGCGCTGGACGCACGCGAGGTCTTTCTCGAGCAAGTTCCAGTTCGCAAAGCTGTGCTTGAGGTCTTCGCGGATGTTGAGGAGCAGGAAGAGCAGCAGTCCGATCGTCGCTGGCTCGTTCGCAACGGAGGGTTCGTCGTGACCGAGCGCAATGAGCGCAATCAGGAGTGCGCTCGTGAGCAAGCTCTCCATGAGGAGACACCGGAGCGTCACGTACGTCTCGAACGACCACATTGCCAAGAGCACGCGCGTCGCTTCGTCGACTTTTGCGCCGTACGTGCGCGCGACTTGGAGCTTCGTCGCGGGTCCAAACGCAGCGATCACGCGCTTGCCGATCATCGACTCGGTCACGAAGCTAAAGAGCGGCGACTGCGTCTCGCGGTACATCAAGTAGATCTCGCCACTTGGCTTGTTCGACCGAATGCCGTCGCGCCAGAACGCGCCGAGGACACCCGTCGTCACGACGACGTTCAAGAGCATGACGAGCCACCAGAGCGCCGAGCTTGCAGCATCACCGCGTTCACTCCCATCGCTTTCGTCATGGCGATGGCTCCCGACAGTGTGGAGCTTGAGGACGTGGCCGCTGAGCCACGCCAGGGACGCAAACAGCGAGCAGTACGAGCTAAAGAAGCTCCGCAAGAGCGCAAAGAGGACGCTCTGGAGACTCGAGTCCACGGCGCGGAGGTCGCGCGCGTACCGGTTCAAGATGCGTCCGACCGAGTTCGTTGCGAAGAACCGGAGCGGCGCGTGCAGGAGCGCAGACGTCATGCACTCAAAGAGCTTGCCGGCCGCACTCAGTGAGAACGAGAACGTCGCGAACGCAGCGCACAAGAACGACGCGCAGCTCGCGCCGACGATCCACATGTAGCGCTGAAAGAGCGCGATCGTATGCGCGAGTGCCTCCGGCGACTCCTGTGCTCGCCCTGTCGACGCGATCCAGCGACTGAAGTAGTACACGCTCATGGTCGAGAGCACCTGCGTGATGTGGTGCAGGAACACGACGACGCAGAGCACTGAGAAGCTCTGCGTGTACGCGATGTACTCCTTCAGCACGCTGCTCCAGCCGCGCTGGCGATACGCGCACGACGCGTGGTTCACAAACGTCGACGACGACGACGACGACAGCGTCGATGTTGGCGACGGCGTTCGCCGCGCACGCGCTGCTGCTTGGATCGCCAGCACGCGGGGATCGAACAGGATCGCGTCGTTGAGCTGGAGACTCCGCGCTGTCGCTTCTGGATGCACTGACGATGACTGTGCGGCATCGCGTCGCATGCGAGCGAGACTGCCGCGCGTCGCGGCTGCACCGAGGAGGATCGACCGCTTCGACCGGAACGCTTGCGGTGCAGAGCGAGGCTCGGGCTTTGAGCGCGACGACGTGCGTCGACTGTAGCGACTCGCACTCGACTCGCGCGACGCCGGCTCTTGAAGCGCCATGTGCTCCATTGGGATCGCGCGGTCGACGTACTCGCACAGGATCACCTCCGGGTTGTGCGTCGTCAAGATGACCGTCTTGTGCTGCAGGAGCTGCCCCATGCACTTGAGCAGGATCTCGCACTGGACGATGCTATCGACACTGTCGAGCGGCGCGTCGAGCACGAGGATATCCGTGTCTGCGTAGCACGCGCGTGCGAGCGCAACGCGCGCTTGCTGGCCGCCCGAGAGACTCACGAGCCCATGTGAGCCGAGGATCGTGCGGTCGCCTGCTGGCAACTGCGCGAGGTCTTCGAGGAGACAGCACGCTTCGAGGACGCTCCAGTACCGCACTTCGTCAAACGCGCGGCCAAACAAGACGTTGTCGCGAATGCTCAATGACTGGATCCACGGCAGTTGCGAGCAGTACGCGACGCTGCCGTTCAAGTACACGCCGCCGCGCTGCTTTGGGAGGAACCCAAGCAGCGCCGAGAGCAGCACGGACTTGCCGCACCCGACTTTGCCGTACACGACGACGAACTCGCCGCGCTGGACGCGGAGCGTGACGTTCGTGAGGAGCTCGACCGCGCTGTCGCGCGGGTTTGCAAAGCTCGCGCCGACGACAGTCACTGCGTCTTCGCCAGTGCGGCCGAGCGAGTGCGTGCGACCACTTGGCTCGAGTGATGGCCGCACTGACGACAGTGTCGACGACGTCGACGATCGTCGTCGCGGCGACGACGCGTGCGAGAGCTTGAGCGTGTCGTTGATGCGCTCGAGCGAGACGCGGCACTGCGAGAACACTTGGACAACGCCGACGCCGACGCCAAACGAGTCGTTGATGGCGTGGAAAATCGCGACGGCGCTGAACGTGAACGCGGGCGACGCGAACGCAAAGTTGGGGATGTTCACGAGCAAGATGCCGGTGGCGATGAGGTTGAGCGACGGCGCGATCCACGCGAGCGTGTACCGCAGTGTCCGGAGTAAGACGTGGCGCCGGAGCACGCGCTCTTCAGTCTTGCGCACGAGGAGCACGCGCTCGAGCGCCCAGTCCTCCCACGTACTCAGCTTGATCGCCAAGACGTGGTGGAAGATGCGCTCGAGGATCCCAAAGCGCTGGTCCGAGATCGCGAGCCACTGCCGCAGCAGCGACGCGTCGGACCAGGTCACGAGCTGGATCATGGCGTAGATCCCGCACGACACGAGCAAGATGCCAGTGATGACGTGGCCGGCGACCCACCGGAAGATGTAGAAGAGCCCAATGAGCTCGAGCGGGACCATCCAGAGCCGGTGGATCATGCGGAAGCTGCTCCCGACAGTCGCGACGTCGACTGTGAACAGGTTCGCGCCTTTCGAGGCACTGTGGCGCGGCGCGAACGGCTGGAGATCGAGCACGCTCTCGATCAGGAGCACTTGGAGCGCGCCAGAGATGCGAATGTCCACGAACCGGAGCAAGTGCTCGGCCCACGCGAGCGCGTACGACCTTAGGAAGCGCGACGCAAGGAGCACGAGCGTCCAGATCGCGCCGCTCGAGTACACCGTTGCGAGCTCGCCACTCGCAGCAGCGTTCACGACCATGTACACTGCAGTTGGACCTGTGAGCTCGCACGCAACGGCGCCGAGTGAGATGACGCCGCTCCAAAAGAGCAAGCGCTTCTGCGTCCAGAGCGCGGCGACCACGAGCGACAGTGACGACGACGTCGCGAGCACGCGCTTGAGCTCGCTTGCGCAGTAGTTGCTCGTGTCGTGCTCGTGCATGGCCCAAAGGTCGTCGAAGCGCAGTGGCCGCTGCTCGCAAATGCGTGCGAGCGGCTCGCACCAGCTAAAGAACACGCGCGACCACCACGAGTGCGCGCTCGGTGGTACTGCACCCACGTTCCGCCTGCGCTTGAGGAGCGTGCGGCACTCGCTCGCATAGCCGTCGCTGTCGTCGACTACGCTGCTGCTCTCGCTAGCGCCTGGGACTACGAACGAGTGGCTGACGCACTCGAGCTCTTCGTCGACAGGGTCGTGCTCCGGGATGTCGATCACCGCCGCCGCTGCGCCGTAGCTCCGCATGATGCTGGTCATCTTCGAGCTTCGACCGTCGTAATGACGATGAGTGCAAGAGTGTTGGCAGATGAAATGTAGCGCGCGCCAGACTGCATGTAGCCTGGCTCAGATCGTAGTGTAAAACGCAAAGTGAGACCGCTCCAGATCTATCTGGCACACTGAACATTGTGCAGTCAGCTCACGCACTTGACGCAGCAAGAGATGCTGGCGATGCGTCTCGTGCCGATACCGATTCTGCTGGCACACTGACAGCCGAGCCGCTGCTCGTTCGCACGCTCAATGACCAAGAGCAGACAGCACAAGCCTCAGC
>JAASFT010000648.1:0-15119 GCA_023333885.1 Globisporangium parvum
CGCTCTCGCATTCGAGCTGCCAGCGGTCGTCGTTGCCGCAGTGGTCGCTGATGGCGTGCTCAAGCGCACAGACTGCGGCGTTGGAGACGCAATGGAGCTGCTGTTGCTCACAGGGCCAATGTGGCGTCGAGGCGAGAGCGACCACCCATGGTCAGCTCGCGCCGATAGCCAAGCTCTTCCAGTTCGCAAATACGACCTACAGTCTGCTCGTCGTGCTCGGGACGATGGCAGCGATCGCGACTGGGACGTCGCAGCCATTGCAGATTGTGATCTTTCGTGACACCCTGAACTCGTTCAACCAGACACCCGCATCTGACGCGGCGGCAGCGGACCCGGATGCGATGCTGGCTGGCATCACTGCCGTGGCGATCCGATTTGTCTGGTTTGGCGTCGCAGTCTTCTTCACTGGACTAGCACAAGTGGCGTGCTGGAGCGTCATCGCCGCGCGCCAGACCCAGCGCCTGCGTGAGCGCTACATCCGAGCGATTCTGAGCCAGGTGATCGGCTGGTTCGACGTGAACGATCCGATGGCGCTCGCGCTCATCGCGTTCACGCCGTTCCTCGCAGGCGCTGAGTTCTTCATGGTGCGGTCACTCACGACTGCGACCCAGCGCGGCATCGACGCGTACGGCCGCGCTGGCGCAGTCGCCGAAGAAGCGCTGAGCAGCATTCGCACAGTGCACGCGTTCAACTTGTTCCAGCACGTGAGCGCCAAGTACGATCACTACCTCGGGTTTGCCGAGCGCACAGGCATTCAGAAAGTACTCGAGGTTGGCATCGGCACTGGCGTCATGTTTGGCTTCATGCTCTGCACGTACGCGTTTGGGATGTACTACGGCGCTGTGCTCGTCGCCACTGACCAGCTCGGCGACGTGCCGTGCTCGGGTCGCGGCTGCTCCGACGGTGGACGCGTCATGACCGTGTTCTCGCGCATCGTCGTGGCCGCTATGGGTCGCGGCCAAGCAGGACCGAGTCTCCAAGCAGTGTTCACTGCGCGCGCTGCAGCGTTCGACGTCTTCCAAGTCATGGAGCGCCAGTCAGCGATCAACCCGAGCGTCCGCGGCGAGATCGAGCTCCAGGACGTGCGCTTTCGGTACCCGTCGCGACCAGAAGCCGCAGTGTGCGACGGCTACTCGTTACACATTGCGCAGGGGCAGCAGATCGCGTTTGTCGGTCCAAGCGGCAGCGGCAAGAGCACGATCATCGCTCTGATCGAGCGCTTCTACGACCCGGACGCAGGTCGCGTGCTCCTCGATGGACACGACCTCAAGATCCTGCACGTGCAGTGGCTCCGCAGTCAAGTCGCGCTCGTTGACCAAGAACCGACACTGTTCGCCGACACTATCGCTGCGAACATTGCGCATGAGAGACCAGGCGCGAGTGAGGACGATGTCGTCCAAGCGGCGAAGCAAACAAACGCGTTCGGGTTCATCGCTGCGTTCCCTGACGACTTTGAGACTGAAGTCGGTGAGCGCGGTCTGCAGCTCTCAGGCGGCCAGAAGCAGCGCATTGCGATCGCGCGCGCGATCGTGCGTGACCCGGAAGTCCAGCTGCTCGACGAAGCCACGAGTGCGCTCGACATCGAGAGCGAGCGCGTCGTCTAGGCGTCGCTCGGTCGCCTCCTAGCACTCAAGAAGCGCACGACAGTCGTCGTTGCCCATCGGCTCTCGACGATCCGGAACGCCGACATCGTTGCAGTTGCGCACAACGGACGGGTCGTCGAGCACGGCTCCCACGACGCTCTCATGAAGCTCCCGAGTGGCCACTACCGCGCGCTCGTGACGCGTCCAACAGGAGATGCGAGCAGTAGTCACCACGTGGTCTCGTTGAACACCAAGAAGGAGAGCAAGGAAGGCGCTGCCTAGCTCGCTTTTGGCATGGAAACGCTCGACCAAGTTGGTTCATCCGACGTCTTTGCTTCACACGTTTGCGACTAGCGGCGAGTGAGCCGAGCATGCGCACATGCCAGACACCTGCGCGGCGACGTCTGCTGCTACTCGCACTGCTCGTCGTCGTATCTGCGCCGCTGCCTCTCTACGCCGGACCCACGAACAACCAGGTCCGCTAGTCTGCTCGGCTGCGTTGGTCTCCTTCATCTCGCCGACCGAGCTGTCGACTCACGTAGATCCTCTCACGCTCGCTCTCGCTCTCGCTCTCGCTCTCGCGCGCTAGCAAACGTACGGCATCTACGGCGCGATCCAGTCGCTCGACAAGCGCTCGCCGATCACGTGGCTCCTCGACCAGTGCTACGCCGGCTTTACGCTCAACGGCTGCCAGGACCTGAATGCGAGCGACACCTCGGCGACGCGCAAAGACTACGCGTTCGCGACGCAGTTCACGGACGCAGTGAAGCGCACGCAGCAGTTCTGTCTCCAGTGCTGCACGAAGCCCGTGCCCCTGCGCGGCGCTGACGAGACGTGGAACCTCTCGTGTCCGCTCAACGACGTCCAGCGCCTGAGCGTGAGTCAAGACCGCCGCGTCTTCCGCTTTGCGCGGCGCGAGACGCTCGCTGACGAGACGATCGTCGAGTGCCCCATGCCACCGCGGACGCAGTCGACGTACCTCAGTGGCTACGCACTCACGCTCGTGGTCATCGAGCGCACTGCGCACTACGGCGCAGCGTACTGGCGCAGCGTCGTGAACTGCTCCGTGACGATCAGCGAGAGCGCATTGCCGCCTCCGGCGTTCAGCGAAGTGATCCGCGTGCTGTCTGTGCCAACGCCACAGACGCGGCCAACTGCGTGGGTCGTCCCGACTGTCCTCACTGCAGTCGGCATCGCCGCAGCATTGAGCGTGCCGATCTACAACAGCCGCGTACGTGGCCAGCGCTGTCTCCACTGCGGCTCGTGGCTCGTAGTGCTGCGGCAGCTCTGCATCGTCTGCATCGCGATCAGCTGCAGTCTCCGGCCGCCGCCTGCGAAGGTCTACGTCGACAATGGCGCGCCACACGATGGCACAGTGGCGACAGAGCGCAGCGACGACACGTGAGGCAGGCACGAGACGCAGTGTCCTAGCGCATCCGTCCAAGCGAGGATGTGTGAGTGCGATTGATTGGCTCCAGTGAGCAGCACCGAGTCGACTGAGTCGCTGGCTACAAGACGCAGTCGGCTTAGCGACCACGCCGAGCGCGCGTGGTCGGCACGGCATCGATCTGGTTGAGCTCGGGCAAGAGCGCTTCAAGCTTCATGCGGTACTCAAAGTCCTTTGCGAGCGGATTGCGCTCCAAGTAGAGCATCCGGAGACTCGCGCGCAGAGGCAACAGCCGCTCTGCGTCGTCAAAGCGCTCGATGCGGTTGTCGTTGAGCCAGAGGTCTTCGAGCGCCGTGAGTGACTCGATCGCTGGCGGGATCGACGCAATGCGGTTCGCACCAACGTCGAGCGCCGTCAAGCGCGTCTAGCGGCGTCCACAGACGCAGATGAAGCAAGCGCGCGTGTTAGCACGGAGGCGGGAGCTGAGAGAGCGACAGTCTCGTCGAGGACGTACCAAGTGCGCGACGCCTTCGAGCACTTCGATGCCGTTGTGGCTGAGGTAGAGCTCTTCGAGCGCAGCGTTCGCCTCGAGTCCTTCGATCTTGACCAAGCGGTTGCTCTAGATGATGCAGCAGCGACACTGCGCATGAGCAAGAGCGAGAGTCCGGGCGAGCCAGCCAACCAGACAGACGCGGCACCTGAACGCTGATGATCCGGAGCTTCGTGAGCGCCTCGAGTCCTTCGATCTTCTCGATCTTGTTCTTCCCGAGCCAGAGCTGCTCGAGCGCGACGAGTCCGTGCAAGCCAGCGATCGCGCGCAAGCGATTCGCGCCGAGGTCGAGCTTCTTGAGCGTCCGGAGACTCGCGATGCCAGCGATGCGCTTGAGCTTGTTGTTTGCGACGTAGAGCTCCTCGAGCTGCGTGAGGTGGCTCAAGTCTGGCAGCGAGCGGATCGCATTGAACGACAGGTCGAGCACGCGCAAGTTCACGAGCGCGTCGAGCGACGAGATCTTTTCGATCTGGTTGTCGTACAGCTCCAGGTGCTGGAGCTGCGAGAGCGTCGCGATGCCAGTCATCGACGTCAGGAGGTTCGATCGGAGATGCAGGCGCTGTCAGCTCACACGATACGCGTCAGTCAGTTAGTTGGCTATGGCGGTAGGTGCTGGGCATGGACGTCGTGTTGCGAGGCGAGACAGTCGAGTGAGTGCGACGCACTTGGAGGTTCGGCATGTCGTCGAGGCCATCGATCTCGGTCGCTTTCAGCCCTGACGTGCCGACGTAGTACACGTCCTAGCACAACCATCAATCGAAGGTCAGTATCTACAGCTAGCTGCGCTAGCGTTCACATGTAGCAGCGTCTATTTGGTCCACTCGAGCCTTCGCTACACACAGAACAAGCAGCGGGACGCGAGAGCAAACGCACCTCGGCGTCGCGCTCAATCTCGACACATTCGCTGAGTTTGTGGACGGCTGCAGGCGCCTCTTCGTGCGCCTCGCCGCCATGGTCGTGTGCGTCGTGCGGCGGCCGATCCGTCACGACGCGCGCAGTCTTCGCTGTCGCGGATGCGCTCGTGCTCGAGGAGTCCATGCTGCTTGTCAACGAGAAATGCAACAGCACGAGCAAAATGCTGCGATAAGCTAACACAGGTTTTTGAGCCCAAAGAGAGCAGATGAGACAGGAATTTCAACAGTGATGGAGACTTCCTGTCTTGTCTGATCATGCCGAGATCAAAAGCCTGTGTCAATTTATCGCAGCATTTTGCTCTCGGAGCTACAAACACAAGGCGAAGCTCCGAGCCAAAGCGCCTCGCCCCCTCGTGTCCGTCTGCTCCGCGACGCCGTCTGCACTCGTACGTCTCGGTCATGCGTGTGGATGGGTGGCGCTTGTATACGTAGATGCGTGTGCTCTTGAGCTCCTGTGCGCGTGAGAGGAGGAGCAGCGCTGAGAGCAAGCGAGCAAGAGAGAACGAGGAACTGATCGAACGCGCTGCTGCTCAATGCGTGAAGCGACGGACGCCTGTGCGACCATCTCTCTTGCTCGCCGTGCGCCGCTCGTCTCGCACCATCCGCTCGCGCATCCGCACGTCCGCGCGCATCCATCACGACTGAACGCGCACGATGGAGGGCATGCTCAACTACTTCATTCCGGAGGACGGCGACTCGTCGGACCACTTGAACGTCGTGCCACTCCCGCGCGTCGAGCAGCTCAAGCTCCAGCACATCAAGAAGGTGCGAACGACAGCCTCGTGCGTCCATCGAAACGCTCTGCCTGCGCAGTTGATCTATCAAGCAAGCGCATGGTCGGGCACTCACACACAAGTGCGTGCGCGGCGCCAGGTCTTCCCACTGCCAGGGCAGTTCCACTTCCGCTTCAAGACGGCGTTTGAAGGCACTTACGGTGCGTCCCAGCGCTGTCTTTGGCCGACTGCGTGGCACGGAGCTGTCGCGCTCATGCATCGCTGCGCTGTGGGTGTGAATGCGTGCGCAGTGTGGCTCGACATCGTGAACGACGCCGACGCAGTGCCGGACTTCAACGGCCTCGTGATCAGCAAAGTCGCGCGCGTGCAGCGCGAGAGCACGACGCGACCGCCGGAGCGCGTCGATGCAAAGTCGCCGCCAACAAAGGCACCTGACCTCATCCAGACGTCGCCAGAGCCAGCGCCTGTGAAGCGCGACGACGTCGCTCCTGCTGCCAAAGCGTTCAACGACGACCTCGTTGGTCTTGTACGTCGCTCCTACTGTCTCTATCACTCGGGCACGTCTGCGTCTGCGCCTCGACGTGGTGGCTAACAGCGTGGATGCGCGGGCTCACGCTATCGTCCACAGCTCTCGGACCCCGTGCCATCACCTGCGACGCCAGGTCCGAGCGTCTCTGCACCGCCGACGCCGCCACCGCAGGTCCGTCTCCGCGCTCTCTGACCGAGGCTCTCTGGGTCCATTGCGGCAATGCGACTGACCGACGATCGGGGCTTCACACTCTCGCTCTCTGTCCACACGAAGGCCCCTGCTGCGCAGCAAGATCCGTTCAACCTGTTCATGGGCAGCAGCGCTGCGTCGTCCCCAATGCGACCGATGTCAGCGCCAATGAACGCGCCGCGTGGCCCACCAGTCGGCGGCAGTCAGACTGGCGGCTTTGGCGGGAACCCTGGCGCGTTCAACCCCATGGGCGGCGGTGCGCCTCGACCTGGCGTTGGCATGGGCATCAGCCAGATGCACATGAACATGCCGCACCAACAGCAGCAGCAACAGCAACAGCAGCAGCAGCAGAACAGCTTCCAAGGCCTCCAGTGGGGCGGTATGGGCGGGACCAACCCGCAGCAGCAGCAGCCGCCGCGGAATCCGATGCAGCAGAACCCAAACACGCGGCAGTGGTGAGGAGCCAGTGCGTGGCGACAGTGAGGCAGCCGCAGCAGCGCAGAGCGAGTGAGCATAAGCGCTGCCTGCATGACGAGCAACGGTGTGGCGAGACGCATGACGACGGCGATGAGGATGACTTGGACAGCAGAGCAGGAATGCAGGATTTCTATTGAGCATACTTTGTTCAAGTGTGTCTCGTATCAAGGTCCTATTTTCTCAAAATAATTCGCAGCTTGATGTTTGTATGCTGAAAAATGGAGTGAACGACTGAGAAACTATCGAAACCTGCCGGTATCTTCGAATGCCGAGGCGTCGCGCTCGGCGACGACTGCCCGCACTCACGCACGCGCTTGCTCCTCGCGCGCTCCTCGACGCTCGACGTGTTCGCATCGCCACGGCACGTGCTGCTGCTGCTTGCACGTCTGCGCGCTTGAGCTGCGCTATCTCGTGTTTGCTGCAGCTGACGCGCAACGTTTGTGCCTTGGTGTCGATGCGCTCGGACGCTCGTCAGCAGTCGGTCTCTGTCTCTGCGTGCACATTGGTCGCCCCGAGCACAGTGTGTGCGCGACTGTCAGCAACAGCGCTTTGCCTAGTGCGCAACACACACACAGACACGAGCGCCTCTCGTTCTTCGTCAAGCGCTGCGACGCGACTGTGACCGACACGATCAAGAGCCATGTCGGTCGAGCACTCACGGTACGGACCCGACTACCACTGCGTCACGATCTCGCGCGATGTCTTTGAGGTGCGCTCGCACTACGTGAACCTCCGCCCGGTCGGTGGCGGCTCGTACGGCATCGTATGCTCAGCAGAAGACACGGTGCGTGCGAGCGCCTTGCGATCCGGTTGCAGCAGTCGGTCGCTGCGGCCAGGTCGCTCACATGCCATGCACGTGCGTGCTCGAATGCGCTTCCCGTCGCAGCTCCGCGGCCGCAAAGTCGCGATCAAGAAGATCACAGACGTCTTCGACGACCTCACGGACGCCAAGCGCATCCTGCGCGAGATGAAGCTCCTGCGGCACCTCGGCGTGCACGAGAACATCATCAACGTACGTCTCGCTGCGCGTGCGTATGCATCCCGAGCGGATCCAAACCCACACGTGCCCGTCTGCACCAACAGATCCTCGACGTGATCTTGATCCCACCGAACGTGATGGACTTTCAAGACATCTACATCGTGACGGACCTCATGGAGAGCGACCTCGAGCGCATCATTAGCTCGTCCCAGCCGCTCTCGGACGCGCACTTCCAGTACTTCCTCTACCAGATCCTCCGCGGCATGAAGTTCATTCACTCGGGCAACGTCCTTCATCGCGACCTCAAGCCCTCGAACTTGCTCGTGAACTCGAACTGCGACCTCTCAATCTGCGACTTTGGCCTTGCGCGCGGAGTCGAGATGGCGCACAATGAAGACTTGACCGAGTACGTCGTCACGCGCTGGTATCGCGCGCCGGAGCTCTTGGCCGACTGCCAGAACTACAACGACGCAGTCGACATGTGGGCGATTGGCTGCATCTTTGCCGAGATGCTGCGTCGACGACCGTTCTTCACTGGCCGCGACCCGTCGGACCAGCTCCACATGATCATCCGCGTGCTCGGGTCGCCGACAGAGGAAGAGATGAGCTTCGTGCCGCACGAAGCGGCAAAGAAAGCGATCTTGCAGCACGGGTACTACCCCAAGGTCCGTGGCTCGGGCTGACTTGTGGCGCGAGTTGCCTCCACTGGGTCAGTCGCACACTCGAGCGCAACGCGACTAACAACGCTGTGCACGCGCTGTGGCCGATCCTCAACGCCAGCGTCCACTGACCGAGTTCTTCCCCGACGCGAATCCGCTCGCGATCGACTTGCTCACGAAGATGCTCAAGTTCAATCCCGAAGAGCGCATTACGGTCGTCCAAGCGCTCGCGCATCCGTACTTGGCGCAGCTCCACAACCCCGTGCGTCCTCACGCGTGTGCTTCATTCACATCACGGCGACTGTGGTTGCTTGCATGTGTGGACTGACAGATTGCCGCGTCCTCGTTCGTTGTGTGTCACTAGGCGGACGAACCGATCTGCGCCGAGCCGTTCAACTTTGACTTTGAGCGCGAGTCGCTGGACTTGGGCGTCGAGATGCCGAAAGAAGAGCTCCAGCGCCTCGTGTTCCGCGAGTGCCTCTCGATCCACCAGATCGACGCGCAGCAGATGCACTAGTGACCGAGCAAACGCGCGCCGTCGGGAGCACGCGTCCTACTCACGCACTCCCTCCCTCCTTCCTCTCTCTATCTCTCCTTGTAGCATCACTATCATCATCAGCAGCAGTACGCTTGAACGCGTCCGTCGTTTGCCTTTGTACACTCACTCGCCTCCATGTTGGTGATGCGAGCAACCGACCGAGCGCTGCGCCGAGCAAGGAGACGCAGCACGAACACTCCAGCTCCTGCCAACTCGGCTTCAACATGTTCACCTCTGACGTCACACGTTAGCGACCTCGCAAAATGGGTACAGACGCGTGTGTGAACGTTCGAGTTTTTCACCATCTCGATTTGCTGTGCAAGACACTCGCAACAGGGTGACAGGGTGACAAGGTGCTCGCTGGTCGACACGAGCGCAAGTCATGCTTGACAAGCAGGTGTTGTTGTTGTTGTTGTTGTTGAAGCACAAGGGTACAGTTCATTAGTCTCATTCGTATATGCATCCATAGTCATCGCCATAGGCGTCGTCCTAGCTGCGCGGCGCATACATCGAGTTCGCATGCGAGCGACAGAGCCCGCGCTTCTTCACATGCTTGGTGCAGTCGTCGACGCGGCACTTGCGCTTCCCGCCGTGCGCCGTGCACAAGTCCTGCCGCACGACGCCTTTTTGGCACCCTGGCATGCTGCAGCGCTTGCCGCCGCCGTGGCGAATGCACAGCCCCATGCTGCGCTGGATGTTCGAGCACCCGCGCTCGTGGCAGATCCGCCCACCGCCGTGCGCAACACACAGTCCTTTGCTCTGCGCGCCGCGCGTGCAGCCTTTGCGCTGACACCGTCGGCCGCCGCCGTGGCTGATGCACTTGCCGCGCGTCACGGCGTTGCTCGTGCACTGCGGGAACGAGCACAGCTTCTTCTCGCGCTTGCTGTCGCTTGGGAAGCCAGACTCGTCCTCTTCGCTCATGCCGCCGCTAGCACTGCGCGGCACGCTCATAGGCGAGCTCGGACCGCTCGAGAGCGACGGCGACCGACTGCGCTCGAGCTGCAACGCATGTGCCAACTCGGCGAGCGACTGGCGCTCGGGCTCGAGCCATCGCTGGATCGCCTCTGGCTCAGCTTGCTGCTGCTGCTGCTGTGGGTACTGCTGCGTCTGTGGCTGGTGGATCGGTGCGTGGCTACAGGACGCGTGTGCCTCAGAGCCTCCAGACGGCGCGAGCAGACTGCGTGGTCGCAGCGCCGCTGCAGTCTCGCCGTCGACCGAGTAGCTCCGCACGAGGTTGTTCTTTGGGACGCTCGACTTGAGCACGTACAGCGGTGCAGCAGTGGGCTCTGGCGGGTGGTACTGGAACGCGCGAAACTCGTCCGATGGACACGACTGCGAGCGCTCGTACTGGAACGGACCGCCGACGTGGTCGAGCAGTGATGACGCTGCAGCGCGCGTGCTGCTGTTGTCTGGGAGCGACGACGCAAGCGACGCAAGGGACGGCAGAGTCGTCGCTGGCGCTGGTCCGTTCGCTGGCGAGTCGCAGCCTCGGCGCAGCGGCGCGAGTGTAAACGGCGTCTGCGCAGCTGCAGGCGACGACGGCGACGCAAAGCCTGCGCGGTTGTTGGTTGGAAACACTTGGCGCATCGACTCGCTGGCAGTGAGCGGGAAGCCGCGACGGGGCGACGGGAACGCTTCACCAAAGCTACTGCGCGGCGGGCTCGTCGCAGAGGATCCCCATCGGTGCGGCGAGAGCGGCGGCGTGCTCGGGTACGTGAGGCTCGGGAGCCGAATGCTCGCATTCACTGGCGACTGGCACGTCGGATCGGAAGGCGGTGGCGGTGGCATCTGCTGCTCGTCATGTTTGCGCACGTAGCCGTGCGCGGCTTTGAAGCGCATGACAGGTGTCGCAAAGTGGCTGTGCAGGGCGGCAAGCGGGCGAGATTGCGGTTGCGTGTGAGTCGTAGCGCTGCTGAATGACGAGCTGCTGCGCTCGTACATCGCGCTGCTTGGCGATCCAGGCGCGCTGTGGTCGTCTGCGCTCGCTTCAGGGCGGTCAAACCGCTGGTCGACGTCCATGTACTGCGCATCGAGCGCTGCTGCTGGTTTGCTGCTCGACTCGATCGCGCACGCCGCGAGCTGCTGCTGCTGGTGCGAGCGCGCATGCCAGTCAGTCGGGACCACCTGTCCGCGTGCATCGAGCGCGTGCATGTGCGGTGCCGGCAGTGCGTGGAGGTACTGGTTGCTGCTGCTATGGCGCTGCTGCTGCTGGCCGTTCTCGCGGCGGTTCTCGGACGTGCCCATGGCGTCGCCTGCAGTGAGCGCTCGTGCTGGCGCGTGTGAACGAATGTGCGGGAGGCGGGAAGAGCTGGAATGAGGGCAAGGAGACTGCGAGCGACTGCGAGACGGCGAGTGAGCGTGAGCCAAAAGAAACGAAGCGACGCGCGTGTTCCGTCGAAGGAATCCAACTGAGAGAGAGAGACAGGGGCGTGCAGGCGTTTCGCTCTTGTCGAACGTGTCGGCAAGCTCTTGGCTTCGTCGTTGTGTGCTTTGTGCTTCGTGTGCTGTGTGCTTTGTGCGCGCGAGTTTGGGAATGAGCGAGAGCCGCGCTGTCTGTCTTCAGCGCGTGTCTTGCCTTGCCTTGCTCTCTCCTTGCCTGGTGAAGGAGTGAGCAAGGACTTACCTGCGGTCCAGGACATGCTGGACACGAGACCGGATCCGAGCTGTCAGGCGGCGGCTCGACACACACTCGAATCATTCGCAAGGAAATGGAAGCTCGACTGGCGACCTGTCTGGTCCATAGAAACGCGGCAAGCATACAGACTGCAAGTGCGCTGACTGTCGAAGCCCCGAAACGCTTCGAACGATAAAGAGGGATTCCCTCTTTATGCTTGCTTCAACCGGCCTGTCTGACTTCCCGAGTTAAACGCAGCTTCACGCGACAACGCATACAAATTCCAAGTCCGACACCAGCGCACACACTCTCGGCTGCCGCTCGCTATATACTTGTATGGTACTACTATAGTTGAGAAGCGATCCGCCGAGTAGAAGCAGCAGTAGTTGCTGGTGCTGCTGTGCTGCTGTCTCGACGCTAGCGCCAGCACGCTCGCAAACCAGAGAGAGCGAGTGCTGTCGCGACATGCACACTCAAATTTGAAGCGAGATTTACATAAATCCAGCCATAGTTGTGAACCTATAAATATAGACACACTGTTATCAACTTCTGTTTTCTGTTCCAGCACGTTGTAATGCTACGGATTGGATGCCATCACATTATCCGGTGTTGTGTTTGACACAAGACAGTGGTTTCCAGGTTTTGCTAGTTTATACGTATACTGTAGACCATCGTTGTGTTCCAGTACGTTGCACTTTGGACCGCCTCTGCGCGCAATCGAGCGTTGAGTCACGTCCTGCGGCGGCTTTTCGTCCAAACCTTTGTCAGAGATCGCAGAGCTGCTCAGTGTTGACGACAGCTGTTGGATCAAGCAGTCGTTGCGCGCCATGCCTTGCATTCTGGTGGTGATCGCAGTCGCGGCAAGCTCTCGCTCTCTCTCACACACACGCACACTGATCATTGCGGACTTGCGCGCAGCAGCGTCTGGCACGAGAGCACCAGTGCGAGCTCCCATTGCAGGCAGGCGAGGCTCCTCAGCACCACCTTGGCGAACAGGCGCATCGAGTCGTCCTGCACGAGCACGAGCGCTCAGCAACGTGTGGTGATCGATACACGCGATCACACGCCATTGTGCACACAGCTGGACTGGCGCCATCAACATCACCTCGACTGATCTCTCTCTCTGACGTCGGTTGATTCCTTGCTGGCACTCTCTTGGCGGTCGATCGATCTCGCGTACATGCGTACTGGTCTCACGCACTCGTGTGAGCTCAATGCGACCGCCTGGCAAACGTCGCAGTGGTGGAAGACCATACCAGCAGTCGGCTACGCATGCGGCCGGCCACTTTGCGTCCAGCAGAGGTGCGTGTCTTGCACACACGTCCTTGCAAGCTCTTGTCCACGCCCATGTTAGCCTCACACTTCGAGTGTCTCGGATCAACTCCGACTAACAGTCAGTGCGCCGAGTGTACGTGGGACGGATCGACGAGGCGACCTAGCGAAGCCTGAGCTCGCATCGATCGAGCGAGCGCAGCGACAGCGGCCGTGCGGCGCACTGAACGCTCATTCATTGCCTCGCTTCCTTGCTTCCCTGTTCGTCCCGCACACACACTGGCAACAATCAGCAGCAGGAGAAGACGACCACGCAATGTGGAGAGCTTGCTGCGAGACACCTGTCTTGCGATCGTGCATGGAGTCCGAGTCAAGGGTCAAGGGTCAAGGGTCAAGAACAGCCGTGTATGACGAGCCGCACGCACGCGTCCGCGAGACTCAAGTCCAGCACTGCACTCTCTTTCTTTTGCGTCAGATCTGCGGTGTCAGTGCGCTCGCGGCCGCATCGAGATTGCGTTTCTCGGCAATGCCGATAGCAATGCCATGGCGCCAGGCAACTTGTGTGTACCTTTGCTGGTCGTACGAGCGTGAACACTGCTCGATCTCGCTCTCTCCGCATGCAGACACTCGCATCAGGAACGAGCGCTTGGGATCCGCAGCGCCTTGGAGCGACCGAGCAGCGCTCTCTGTCGCAATGATAGTTCCTGTGTTCGCTATCATACATACCACCGTCATCTTGTACGTCCTGACGCTCTCTTCTCGTCGCCAATGCCACAATGAAGAGGAGTTCTCAGCTATGTCGCTTCGATATCAAACGTCAAGCAAGTTGAGCGTGGGGTGTGTGTCCCAATGCCAGATAGAGCATGCGCGAGCGTACGTCTGTGCTCTTTTGGACGTGCCGGGTAGATGCCGGCACTGGAGCTCTGCGCGTGTTTGCGTCGCGCCAAGTCGCAGCGTCATCGCCATCGGCTAGCCGCATGTCGGCTTGTCGATGCTCGGAATAGCTGCACAGCAACTACTCGGAAAACCGCTCGCTTTGCTCACTATGAGCTCGAAACGACTCGCCGCAACGCAACCAGCGATCGTTCACCACCACCTCCGATCAGCACCAAGTGCACTGTTGCTCGACCCTGTTGCCGTGCCTTTTGTCTGCGGGCATGCGCGTCGGCGCGTGAGAGGCTCCACGACGACCCCCCCCGCATTTGCTCGCATTCTACCGCTCGCTTTGACGACCCACGCGAGCGCACTGCGCAGCAGTCACCATGATGAACAAGTCGAGCGAAGCGGCCATGATGAACCGCGTGCACCCGGAACGAGACGCGACGACACCGCCGCACTCGGCGACCTACTTCGCGCAGCGCGCAGCCACAGATGACAAGAATGGGTATCAGTTGCCGAGCATAGCTGCTGGAGCGCCACCGAGTGGCGGTTTGCCTGGACTAATGCCAACAGCACCGAGTCTCAGCAAGATTGAGCACGCAAGGCCGAAGCGCGAGGCATTTGACCCGGTCGTGCCACTGCCGCCACCGCCTGGTCAGGATGCCGCTGGACGCACTAGCGCGCACCGCACGTGGCAGCTACTTACGCAAGTCGCAACGCTCATCGGTACGCTCAACCCGCACGATCGCAACGTGATTGACATCTACCACGCACCGAAAGTGGGCACGAGTCGCTTCATGATCCACCCAAACTCAAAGCTGCGGCGCGCGTGGGACATCATCACGGCCGTGCTCGTGCTCTACGTGATCACGATGGTGCGTCTGTCTTTGACTGACACTCGAGCGCAAGTGCGTTGCGGCTGACTCCCGGATGGTGTGTACAGATCCCGATGATGGTCGGCTTTGCGTACGTCGACTGGAGCAGTCTGAGTTCGTTCAACACATTCATCGACATCTACTTCATTGTCGGTACGTTGTGGCGGTGCGGAGCACACTCGCACAGAGCGTCCTGCGTGCATCGCATCGGCTTCGAACTCACGCCCGCCTCCTTTGGCACTCCTGCTGCGGCGTTCGTCGTGCCTAGACATGGCGGTGACTGTCCGCACAGGCTTCTTTGCAAACGGTGAAGTCGTGATGGACCACAAAGCGATTCTGCATCACTACCTCCGCACGTGGTTCATCGTCGACTTGATCTCGAACTTCCCCCTCGCGCTCTTTGTGCAGAACTCGGCGCGCAAGTCGATCAAGATCGTCAAGCTCCAGAAGCTCCCGAAGCTCCTGCGCGTCGGCCGCTTGCTCAAGTACTTGCGCGAGTACGCCAAGTACTACAACCTCGCGCTCAGCTTCGTCTCGCTCGTCATGGGGCTCCACCTCTTTGCCTGTCTCTGGGCAAATCTCTTTAGCGAGTGCTACGACGAAGAGGGCGAGCCGGTCTGCGAGGCAAACGAGGTAGGCCGACTCTGCCTTCAGCACGAGCGACAGTTGGTGGTGGTCTTGATGCTTACCAACTGCGGCGTGCGTGACTCGCCAGCAACGGCTTCTCAACGCTCCAGGACTTCCTCACGCCCGACCTCCGCTGGCCGTCCCTCGACGAGTTCGCGGCGATGGCGTACTGCACCGAGATACTGGACGACGCTCAGGCGCGCAACGTGACATTCCTGCACCGCCAGCTCTCGCAGATGTTCTACCGCCTGCTACCACGAGGAGTCGACGAGTCGCTGATCGACGCGACGAACGCGCGGCTTCTGCCTCTGCA
>JAASFT010000649.1:0-15105 GCA_023333885.1 Globisporangium parvum
CAAATATCAAATGGACAAATCGAAACACCAAAATTCAGCGTTTTCAAGTCGGACTGCATGTCGTCATTGCGAAGAGCAGCCGCGACTGCGGGCTGGCAGTGCTTCTCCATCCGCGAGACGAGACGCACACGATCGATGTTCCTCATGTTCAAATGTGCTTCACAAGTGAGAACGGAAAGTGTTATGCATTCGATGCTGGGCACGGCGCCGGCTGCTCCTCGCCACCAGTTCTACCGCACGCCGGGTTCTCGGCGCTCACGGCGGCATCGCGTGGACCTGGACGCGCGGCCAAGCCTATCTCCATCACTCCTCCCCAGGGCGTCGCGATCCGCTGCCTATTCGACGAGATGGTCATCTCGAACTTGACGCTGAGCTCATCAGCTAGTTGACTGTCAAGAGCTCTTGCCCGCCGACCGACGCTGCCACAAACTCTACCTCTGTAGTGGACAGTGCCACCGACGACTGCTTTCGACAGTGACACGCGACTATCATGCTGTTGATCTGCACGACAGCAACTCACTGACTTCCAATCCGAAAAGTCCGAGTCGGCGAACGAGATCGCCCGAACGGAAGAGCCTGCCCCGCTGTCCTTGACCATCTGCAGCTTCAGTCCCACTCAGGTAGCGCGCGGTACGCTTCGAGACCTTCATTCTTGGAGAGTCAGCACGCCGTGTTGCACAGCGAACATGGCGTCTGGAGGCGTGCAGCAAGCCACCGACATCAGGCTCCCGACCAGCGACTGGAATATCGTGACTGTGATTGCTCTCTCCTCTGGCGAGCTTGAGAGCGCTTACTGCGGATCAATCGGTGTCGGTGCTTTTATTCCGATAGGGACAAGGGCAGGGTTCGCACCTTTAGGCCGAAGCAAGCTGGTTGGTGATACCTGCCTCTTGGACGAGCAGGTACCCGTTGGTGTCGTCGTGCTTGATTCGCATGCCCAGAAACGAACTCCCTGGTCTTAGATCTTTGAGCTCGAGATCGCTCATGTCCGCGAACTCGTCCACCTGCGACATGTCCGTGCCCGTCACGAGCAAACGTACGTCCCGACGAGGGTCATGCCGCGCCCGTCGCTCTTTTGTAAATGCACACATCGGAGATGCTTTGCGCGAAGCCCAGCTTGGTCAGTGCGGCGTAGAGATGCTCATGCCAATGCAGCGCGGCCTGTTTGAGACCGTAGAGTCTGCGGTCCGCCTTAGCACGAGCTCCTTCAACGACGTGTCTCCCAGCTCCGCGAGTCGCTCGCTGGTGACCTTTCGCGGCGTTGGTGCATGAAGTAGGATCTTGATGCCTTCCTCAGCTGCGGCCATCGCGTTTGCTTTGGGAACGTCACCGTGTCTAGCTGGCACCCTCCACACGCTGGCGAACGCGAAGATCACCATCGCGCTTAACATGTCCAGCACTGCTGTAACCGGACGTGTCCGAGTTACGCAGCACCTTTGCGAGGAAGCGTGTGTGAATACCTTCAGCAAGGATTCCAGTCGATCAGACGGAAAGCAAACAAGACACTGGGTTTGAGTGCTCAAAAGTGTAACTGATCATTGAGTCGGAAGTGCGGCTCCACCCTTTGGTGTGAGCCTTTAGATCTAAGTATGCAATACTAAACCTAAGACAACTGAAATGTGGTTGGCTCTGAGAGTCCAAGTTCACTGATTGGCTAATATTCTAGGATATCTACCAATTAGAGTCACCGCCAATGAAGGCCGGTCTTAAAAGAAGTGCGTGAATTGTAATTCCGCAAAGCTGGGTTATTGTCACATAACCACAGCTTGTGTACCCCGTTACACAGAGAGCACAAGCCAGCCACATCAGTCGCAGCATCAACAGCCCACACACCCTCGCGCACATGCGAACCTCTCGCACTCGTACTTTCGCGACTCAAGAAGCCAGGTTGCGAGCTGTGGGCTCGTTATTGACAAGCAATGAGCCGTGAACGACGTTTGCGAGGCGCTCAACATCAACCTCAGCACGCTATACACTACCTTGAGCAAGTTCCGAGCAACTGGGACCGCGGCTCGCAAGTCTCCGCCTGGTCGCACTCCACTCCTCACGCCAACACAAAAGGAGGCTAGTGTGCGACGGGGTGTATGACAACTGCACACAGACCCTCGAGCAGCTAAGTGATCGCGTGCAGCGTGTGTTTGGCGTGTCGGTGTCCAAACCGACACTGCTCCGCGCTCTTAAGGACTTCCACTTCAGCTTCAAACGCACATCGCTCCTCCCCGACCGTCGCTACTGTGCGTCACGGCTCACACTTCGCCGCGCATACGAGCTTAAGTTTGCTCGGCTCTTGCCGCGCCGGCGCATCTTTGTTTTTGTCAATGAGGTTGGCTTCTGCTCCATGTGCTGCCGCGATAGCTGGAGCCCAGTCAACGCTCGTTTCAACGTGTTGGTGGGCCCGGTGCGCTCACAGAACGTCAGCGTCGCAGCGTCGATGATGGAGCACGGCCTCATCTACTACAAGGCACGATAGGGCGATTACAATACCGAGAGCTTCGGGGACATTGACGACGACCAAACGACAGAACTAGAGGCGGCAAGCGTGCGTGAGGCGGTTGTAGTGATGGACAATGTTCCTTTCAGATAGCTTCTGTCATTCGCAACTCGTTGATGGCATTCACCCACGACGTACTCTTCCTTCCTCCGTACTATCCCTTTTTGAACAAGATTGAAGAGTTCTTCAGCAAGTAGAAGGACTTAGCGCGGCGTGGTGCGCCGCGTAGCGAGCCTGAGTTGCTCAACCTCATCTACCGCTGTAGCGAGCAAGTGTCCCCAGCGACTGTGCTAACTACTTTCTGCACATGGAGAGCTTCGTGGCGTGGCTTGTTTGAACAACGAGTCTGTGTTGGATTGATCAAATACACTGATGATTTCCCAAAGTACAATTGCTGTGAATTTGGAACAAGTGCGATCTCTTTTGGAAATGGATGTAATACCCATTTATTTTTGTACCTGTTCGTTGTGCAAAGCCTCTTTGAATTTCAAAACGTCCAACAAAAAACCATTCGCTGTTGAGAATAATTGATTGAGTCAAATTACAGTTGGTGTCAGAATCTGATATAATCCTGAAATGTGACAATGTAGTGACTTGGTGACATTGTATATCTGTTATTTATGGAGGCTGTGGCTCGAACTGCGAATCTAGTCGTTCGTCGCCCAGGATCATGTTTGAACGCATTCCTCAAGTTGGAGAACAGCTGAAGTGGCGTTTTCCAACTCGTTGAGTCTAGCATAGTAATGGAGAGCGGTGATCAACCATTGGTCAAGAACGCGCGTGTCGACGTGGCAGCTCGACATTGGAATGTCAGAGCTGCTCATGTGTCGAATACTCCAAAGTTCAGGGGTGTTACAAAACTGTAACACCCCTGAATTGTGATAATTTTGTGACTTAGTGATTTGTATATTTGCTAAATATGGAAACAACAGCTGTGGCTAAATAGATTGTATAGTGCAGCGACCGAAGGTTTGAAGCACAGGATTCCGCGCACACCTGTTCAGCTTAGCCTATTGAAGACTGACACAACAGCCCAGTCGAGTCAAAAGAGCAAGAGACCTATATGTCAAACGTCATGAATAGATAGAAAATCGCGAGGTACCATATTCAATACGTCAATCAATATCGACGAGAGTCTCAAAGTACACCTCCTAGAGTCGATTAACCTATCGTGAACGCGAATTTGCAAACGGCAACAGGATCCAAATATCATGTCGAGATGTCGTTTTGTCGAACGAGTAAATAATCTCACCACGATTGATATTTTCAATGTTTTGGGGTTCGCCCCACGAAATGATTGGCAATTACATTTTCATGTGTGGTGGTTTGGAGCGCAAATGTCGCAGCGAGTCAGTGGTGTGTACGCAAAAGTTATGCAGCCACACCCCATGACACCTTGGGTCTTCGTTGACAATTGACCCCAGTGATTTTCGGCGACATTTTTTACTATGCGATGCGATGGGTTTGCCGCGACGGTGCAGGTCGACAAGGGATCTGATGACAGCGCTCTGGCGCATGATCATTAACCATTTATGTTATCGAGTTTCCTTGTCGTTTTTGTGGTTTGTGTTGTATGTTTCGCCAGGCTTTTGTTGTTAATCACACATCAATCCTCGCACATCAGAGAACGACAATAGATCACAGTCGGTGGCAATATATCAGCTACGAATACGCTCACGAGCCTTTTCTGCGCAGATGCACCGCAATTGTCGGTTTGGTCCCATGTCCACGCTACCTTGCGTGCGGCCCTTTCAGACGTACACGCAGACGTAGTGTACGATTTGAACGAATAAGGGACAAGTGCATGTCCGTATGCGTGCTTGTCACTATCGCTATACTGAAGCTCTGAATAGATGCACTTGCACGCCTAAGTCCAACCTCAATCGAAAACGCAAAAAAACATCGCATACCAGAAACAAGCGCTCACCAACTCGTCAAGGTAGCAAGATGCTCCCGCGTGTCAAACACCGTCTTGTCTAGCTCCTCGACATTGGTGTTCTCGTGAAAGGGACCTCTCGCACGCTCTGACTGTCGTTATCGTCGTATTCGTCTCGAATCAGTGTTTTTGCTGGCGCAAACTACTGCACGTTGCTTGTGCTCTTCGTCGACACCGCTGACACCCGCACTATATTCGAGCTCGACCTCTCCCTTTAATTCAGTGCCTTCGTTCTTTGTCTCCACTTCTCACAACGACACATACTTCCGCTCGCGCTTGGACTTGCTAAGTCCGTGATTTCGAGTAGTGCCGCCGCATTCGCATCCCTCAAACGATTCTTGTTGGTTCTACAGTTGATTCATGTTCCGAAATATTCGTTCAATTGGTGTGATTTGGAGAGCAAATGAAATGAAATATACCAGCCAAGCGCGATCGTAGCACTTTTATGTCAGTCGTCGCGTGCACATACACATGCACTCATACGCACCAACTCAAAAGTCCACGTGCCGCCTTCAAGCGCGCTGGCGGCTGGCTGCTCGCTGGTGGTGCGAGCACGGAGGAGTCTTCTCGAAATGACCGATACTGGCGCAATAGGTGTTTTTAGCAATTTCGGAAATGGTAGTGCAATACGGATGTTAGCGATGGCTTTGTTAACCGATAGACGTTTGTCACATTCGTTGTGCGGACAATTTTACTAACCAAAAAGTCAAACTAACCAACGAAAGTCCTCCACATAATTGTAATTGTGTATCGTGAAACGAAAATTTGAGTTTGTTTTCTATAATAGATCATTTGTCATTCTACAATAGGCATATTTGCGCACTCGAATATCTTGCTTGACATATTGTGTTGACATTGTAATTTCCCACTCGATTCGCTATGATTTTGCCTTGTTGTAATTCTAAATAAATCACGACACCTTTTGTGGGTCATGGTGAACAAGAACGACACGTTTCGCATGGAGCGAAATGGCACTGAGGTGCGTCGGCGGTACCAAGTGGGCCATGGCGAGCATGCTGCTGTCAGCGTTTGCGTATGAGTATCTATCGTTGCTCGCTCGAAACGAAAAAGAATGCAGACGTGTCGAGAAGCGGAGTGCGAGGAGCGCTCGCGATGACCTGACAGAACGTCTCGTTCCGTCCCGCCCCGCAATTCTCACTGACAGACACACACGAACGCGAAAGGCTTGCTGACGACGCAAATGATCGGCTCACACACACACACGCACATACAGATTTGCAATCGAGCGCTGGCAACTGCATTGACGGTCAATTGTTCGAGCTGAAGAGAGGACGACGGTGAGCGTCGCTCCTTGTGGTTGTCTCGGGGCGGTTCTCGCAGCAGCCCCGGAACAGCGATCAGACCTGCTGTCAATGAGTGGTGGTGGTGGCCCATCACCGCCCTTTCTGCGTCGTGATTTCCCTCGCTCTGTGACTGAGGCTAGGAAGAACTTGGTGACGCGCTATGTTACTGCCATTTTACTATCGAGCGCGACGTCTAGGTTCACCTCGATGCACTCGAGTGAGGCTAGGTCCAACTGAATCATGTGGTCACACCACGTCACGAGCCAGTTCGCTTGTAAACTACCTCTATTGAGGTGTGGTGGACCTCAATGTCATGTCGGAGCCAATCGCGAGCCGCTATGTAGTACATTTCGGGTTCTTATTCGACACGCATGAAACATTTCAGTCCCGCTATGATAGAGCACATTGCATGCAGACGATCGACCAGCACAAACACGTGCGCAAGTCGATCTGTCGATCTGTCATGCTCGTCGTTCCCTCCGCGCTCTCTCTCACACTCGCTCTATGCGCACTCACCTCCACGCACCACTGAAAGAGAGCGCGCGCGCACGACCACCTGTCCTCGGATTGCACAGCCGGCACAGATCAGAGCCCGCTGCTCGCCACTCGCGCTCTTGCCGCGCTCCGCCACCGCGTCCTCTCGCACTCGCGCACTCACTCGCGTCAATCGCCACCAAGCGAGAACAGGCAGACGCACACACACGCACAGCAGCAGCACTCGTCGCCTCCGGCGCGATCAGCAGGCAGCAGCAGTTCATACGTTCCACATCCACGAACGCACACACGCACACACACACGCACGCACATATACACTCGGCGCAACGATGAATATGAACCGACCGACCGCAATGAGCACCACAGGTGTCTCGGCCGACGTCTCGTCGCGCGGCTACGCGGACCAGATCACAGCGCACTACCGCGTGCGCGAAGCCCTCACGCGCGAGCACGAGCTCAAGCTCGAAGCCGTCGGCGAACAACGCGTGCGCAAGCTCATTCGCTGGGCGAGCGACGACGACGACATCAGCAGTGCGCCACCGCTGTCGACGCGCAGCGCATCGTCGTCTGCCAGCAGCTCGGACTACGAGCTGGCACCGATGAAGCTCATGCAAGAGAAGGAGAACTACCGCGTGTACGAGCAGCAGAACGAGCGCGAGAAGCTGCTGATCATGAAAGGCGTGCTCATGCTCCAGAGCAGCAGCTGCGACGAAGTCATGGAGCTCCTCTCGGGCACGAACGGCTCAGACGTCCAGGACTTCCTCACCGACGTCTTTGCGTCGCAGTACGGCGACAGCGCCGTGCTCCACCACGTCGACATGCTCGCTCAGCGCCGCGCGACTGGCGCTCCAGCACCAACGACTGGCGGGACACCGCCATTGTCATCGACGATGCTCTTCCAGTGGCTCGCGCTCAAGGACACGAGTCCGCAGCTCCCACTGCGCGACTTCCTCTTCATGCGCTTCAACCAGACGTTCCCAGTGGACAACCCGGCGGCGCGGCACAAGGTCGCGTACGGCGCGTCGGTGTGGGAGTCGATCGAGATCCCAAGCTGCCGACCGATCTTTGGCGCCACGACGATGCTCCGGAAGCGCTTGAAGAGCTGCGGGTACGTCGTCGAGAGCGCCGACGACTTGAACGCCACGCGCGTGACGTTCTTCATCACAGCTCCGCTGGACCCTGCAACGCTACAGAACGACAGGACGTGGCTCCTGCGCGTCGCGGCGTCTGTGCGGCTGCTCCCGAGTGCGCTCGTGAACCAGCGCATTCGCTTGAACCAGCTGATCGACAAGTCCAAGTGGGACGCGCGCGACAAGTGCTCGCTCTGCACGACATCGTTCAGCCTCATGAAGCGGCCGCACCACTGCCGCATCTGCGGCGCTGCGGTGTGCTCCAAGTGCTGCACACTGCGGCGCGACTCGCGCGGCCGCCACACATCCGGCGTGCGCGTCTGTCTCTCGTGCGTGAACGGCGAAGACACGAGCGCGCTCTGGGGTGCGAGCATGAGCAAGAAGCACCTCGGCAGCAGCAGCGTGAGCACAAACCACAGCAGTGTCTCGAGCACCATGAGTCGGTCGCAGCAGCAGTCGACTCGGCGGAATCGCGACAGCAACACGAGCAAGGACTCGTGGAGCGAGCGCTCGCGCACGTCGTACCAGAGCAGCGCCGAGTCGTCGTTCAGCAGCTCGACGCAGTCATTCGACGACCTCTCAGCGGACACAGACGCAAGCGCAGCGCTCGCGAGTCTCCGGATCAAACCGGTTGCGATCGTCGAAGATCGCGACGAAGACGACGTGCTCGCAAACACGTCGTACTCATACCCACTGGCGTTCACGCGCGGTGCGCCGTGGCCCGACTTCCCCATCCCAGACACCGAGCAGCAGCGCCTCGCGCGCATCCGGACACTCAACCTCTCGCAGCAGTACGCCAAGTCGACGCTCAAAGAACTCCTCGACCTTGCCCGCACGAGCATCAGCTGCCCCGTTGCAACAGTCGCAGTCATCACGGCTTCGACGTGTCTCCTCGTGACGTCCGTCGGTCTCGCCGGCGACCAGCTCCCGCGTGACGTCGCGCTCGAGTCGCACGTGATCATGTCGCCAGAGCCGTTTGTGATCCTCGACACGCTCGCTGACGAGCGCTTTGCAAAGAACCCGCTCGTGGCGCAGCTCCACATCCGCTTCTACATTGGCTTGCCGCTCGTGACGCGTGACGGCGTCGTCGTTGGCTCGCTCTCGCTCGGTGACGTCTCTCCGCGCGACAAAGTCAAAGGCTCGGACCTGCGCTCGCTCGTGCGACTCGCAGCGCGCGTGGTCGACAAGATGGACGCTGGCGGCGCACCGTCGTCCAGCTCGAGTGGACTCGGCAGTGCGAGCGTGAGCACTGGCACAGCGCCGATCGGAGGCATGCTGCTGCTGTAGTAGTCAATCAGTTAGTCAGTCAGTCAGTGTCGTAATGCTCAAGAAGAACGACCTCACAGACGCTGCGATCACAGCAGCACGCTTCCTCGCTGTGCAAGAGGGCCTGCGTGTCACCGCTGCTGTGGCGATCGCGTGTGCGAAGGAGAGGGAGAGTAGTCGCGGAGACGACCACCACAAGGCGCGCACTCAGACGTGAGGGGCTTGCTTGGGTTGCCGACTTGTGATCGTGTCCTAAGTGAACGATCTGCTTCTACTACTATGCTATGCGCGACGGCGCTTGCTCGACGCAGTAGCAGCGCGCTTGTGCTGATGGCGCTTGCGTCCACGCGCGCCGCTCCAGTCCGACTCGTCGCCCGTGTCGTTGTCGCTCGTGTCATCGTCGTCCTCTTCTTCTTCCTCTTCTTCCTCCTCCTCTTCGTCGTCGCTCGCCGAGTTGACGCTCTCGTCGTCGTCATCGTCGTCGTCGTCGTCTGAGACAACGTGGCTCTGCGAGCGGCCACGACCTCTCGGCTGCTGGAGCTTGCGCTTTCCAGCTGCTGGCGACTTGGCTTTCGCTTTCTGCTTCTTCTTGCTCAGTGCCGTTGCGCTCGTGCTGCTTCCAGTGCGACCTCGCTTCATCTTGCGACTCACGGACGGATCTGGCTTGCCGCCACCGATCGCATCTAGCAGGAACTTGACAAAGTGCTCCTGCAGCTCTTTCACAGTGTCGCCGACAAAGCCTTCCCACGTGTTGAACGTGATGGCGTTCGAGAGCGTGAGGTAGAGATCATCCTGCCACAAAGAGAGAGAGTGAGAGAGAGAGAGAGAGCCCCACACACGCATCGGTCAGTCGATCGAACGCTCGCTTGATCGAGCACCGCCAAGCAAACAACCAAGCACGCTGGTACGTACAAAGTACTCGGCAAAGTCCTGGTACTCGTCGTCGATCTTCTCGGCCATTGTGCCAAAGTCCATCGGGTTCGTGATGACGCTGAAGTAGCCAGGCGCCACCTCCTCTGTCACTGGCGCCGCAAAGACCGCGTACACATCGAGCTGCGAGAGGGCTTCGTGGAAGTCGCGCAGCACTTGCTGCAGGTCGTCGTCGCACTGGCGCTCAAACACGTCGCGCTGCGCGCTCGTAAGCATCTCGAGTAGTCCGTCAAGATCAATGAGCCCGTCGATCGTCGACAGCGCGCGCGCCGACTTGGCAGCGGCCAAGACGCGCGGCTGCTGCCGCCTCCGCTTGGTTGCGCGACTCGGCGTCTCGCTCGGGCTCGCCACGCTCGTGGTGCGAACGCGCGGTCCTGGACGAGCAGGCGACGTCGGCACCTCCTGCAGCGGCTGGCGCTTGACTGCACCACCGCGTGGTGTGCGCTCTTTCACAGCTGGAGCAGGCGAGTAGATCTGCTTCGAGAGGCTCGACAGGACGGCTTTGACCTCATCTGACTTGGAGCGCGGACGGTTCGCACCACTGCGCGGCGACGCTGTGCTCTCACTGTCGGCGGTCCCTGCAGCAGCCGCACTGCTAGCGTCTACTGGATTCGACGCACTGCGTCGCAAGTGACGAGGAGGCGATGCGTGCACGTGAGACGTCGCTGTGCCTTGCGCTGGACTCGGGGCACTCGCGTTTGCAGGTGCACTGGATTGGGTGTTGGCTGCAGTCGCTGTAGCGTCCATGACTCCGCCGTGGTCGTCGAGTGCGAGTGGCAACGCATTCATCATCACGCCATCGTCGCCATCATCCGGGAAGCCTTCGACAAAGTCGTTCGGCGGGTAGCTAAACAAGCGGCAGTCGCCCTGCGGGTCCCAGTTCTCGCCGCGCAAGAGCGACGGGAAGTGCCGGAGCACCTGTGACAGCAGCGCGGCGTAGATGCTCCGCGAGTTCTGCGCAATGCTGCTCGTCGGAACGTTGTACGTCTCGCAGTTGATGCACAGGAGCTGCGCATCGGCGATGAACGCTTCGACTTGGCGGTAGTACCCCGAGCGCACGCGCTGCTGGATCTTCGTCAAGTCCACTGGGTTCGCGACTGTGAGGACGTAGTCGAGGAAGCTGCTGTCGACTGGGTACAGAAAGTCCCGCGAGATGCTCAGGTTCCGGATCGTGTCGAGCTCCTGGAGCAGCACTGCGCGCTTCGCACCACTGACGCTGCGCGACCGGAACAGCGCGCACTCGCGGCGCTGGTGCTCGAGCTGCTGCTTTGCAGCGCGGCGCGGCGTGCCAGCGACGGGCTCAATCTCCCACGGACCCACGTTCGTGCCGTCGAGGTCGCTGTCCTCCCAGTCCACTTGCACGCACTCCCATGGCGTCAGCACTCGCTGGTCGCACTCCAAGTCGAGGAACTTTGGCAAAAAGCCAGTGATGACGCCATACGTCGCACGCAAACCAGTCTCCGACCCGTGCTCGTCGAGCTCCACGAGCGGCATCTCGACGCGCTCACCCACTTGCCAGCCGCCGCGCACGCCGTTCTCGTACACGTGGTCGAGCACGACAAAGTTCGAGACGTCGTGCGGATGGTACTGGAACGTGAACCCAAAGCGCTCACACACGCCGTCGCTCGCAGGCTCGAGCTGCGCGTCAACGCCTGTGAAGCGTGCAAACGGCGACGTAGCAGCGTCAAACATCGCACTCACGTCGACTGGTGCGACTGCTGCTGCGTCCTCGGCGCCGTCCGACTTGGTCTCTTCCTCGCCAGTAGCGTCGCTAGTACGCGCTTGGAACGCCGAGGTCGGCACTGCGAGCACAGCGAGCGAGATCTCGCACTTGATCGAGCTGCACGTAGCGTACTCCTGGAGCGTCGGGAAGATGTACCGCACGTCGACGACGCGGCACTTGACTGCAAAGAACGGCCGCAAGCGTGCTGTGTACGATGCGTCGCGGACAGGGAACGCGCGCATGTACAGGCTGTGACCATGTGGGAAGTACGTGACGTAGTCGCCGACCTGTGGGACGTACGACTGCGTTGTCGCAAGCGTGAGCTTCTGGAGCCAGTCGCGGTGGAACGTGTGGCCAAAGCGCTTGGTCACTGGGTCGTCGTTCGCACCAGCACCACTGCCACTGTCGTCCTCGTCCTCTGTCCGCAGAGCTTCGTGCGCGGGGCAGTAGAAGTGCATCTGGTTCATCGACCAGCCGCAGCTGATCGCGCACTTCCAGTGGTACGACTTGGGACACGACGGCACCGTGCAGCCGACCGTGGCGCCGCGCTTCTTGCACTCCACGCACACGAGCGAGCGTCCGCGGCGGATCTCTTTCGTTACGTTGTACCACTTGCCGCCGCGGTTGAAGCACAGCGGCGACGCGATCGCGCACTGGTCGTGCACAAACAGTCGCTGCGTGCCGTTCACGAGCGGGTGCTCGCCCATGCTATCGCCTGGGAGCTTGAGCACGCCGCCGTCGTCGCCGCTGTGGCAGAACGCGCAAGGGATCAACGCTTCGGCGCCATCGTCTGCAGTGTTTCCTCGCGTCGTCCCGAGCTGCTGCTGCTTCGCAGCGAGGAGCTGCGTGTACGTGACGGAGCGGTCAAACTTGTCGAGCTGGTTGTCGCCCATGATGAAGCCGTCGTTCGTCTCGACGACGACGTCGTCGCGGCTGTCGTCGATCGAGTCGCCGCGACTGCTGCGTCGATCGTCGCTGCCTTGCGCGTCAGCGTCTTCTGCGTTAGCTCGTGCCTGCTCGCGAGTTGCACGTCGGCTGCGCCGACCGCCATCGTCATCACTGCTGCTGCCACCACTGCGACTCGATTCGTCGTCGCTTGCAACAACAACACGACGTCGCCGGGCCTCCGCAGCACTGGCAAGTCGGCGTGTCCGACGTCGCGGTGCGTCGTCGTCGTCGTCACTTGCCGAGTTGTTGGCTGGAGGACTCTCGCGCAGGCGCCGACCGCCGCGACGAGGAAAGCTTGGCGCACGTCCAGTTGAAGCCGCTGCCCGTGCCTGACGACGGCGTCGGAACCGCGGCGACTCGACATCGTCGTCGCTTGGGAGATCGTCTTCATCGAGATCGTCCTCTTCGTCGTCTTCATCATCGTCTTCGTCGTCGTCCTCATCGTCGTCGTCGTCGTTCTGGCGTGTGCTCCGTGTCGGCGCCTGGAAGTCCTCGTCGCTGTGGTCGTCCTCGCTCGAGATCTCCATATTCAGGATCGACGTGTCGCGCTCATCGAGCGACGCTGCGCTGCGCCGTCGGCCATTCGCAGTGTGGCGCCGCCGGAGCTCGGACAGCGCCACTGGCGCGCCATTCAATCGGTACGACGCTGTCGCGAGCGGCCCATCGCCGCGTCCAGCGCGCAGGAGCTGCCGCGCGCGCATCGACTCAACGCGGACCACTGCGCTTGGGAACACCTCGCACTCGGTCTTGTCTTCGAGCGCATGGCGGACGCGGCATTTGATCTCCGACTCGGTCGCCTGCATGATGCGCTGGCGCCGGTGCTCAGCGCGCTGCGCTGGCGTGAAGTTCGCACTCGCACGCACAAGGTGTGGCGGCTGGTACGGGTACTCGATCTGGTAAATGTCCACGAGCGGACCAGTGTCCATCATGCTCGGGATCTGCTGCGTCTCGCGGTCGAGGACGTTGAAGTGCCGGTCTGTGATGAGCGCGGCGTAGTCGCTCGGGAAGTACTGCTGCACTGGCGTCGCGGCGTACTGCTCGCCCGAGCCGGTGCCAAAGATCAGGAGCCGGCCGATGCGGTCCGTGAAGCAGAAGCCCTGGCCGTTTGGGATGAAGCCGCCGTCGAGCATCGGCACGAGCTCAGCGTCGGGCGAGACGTTCGTGAACGCTTTGAGCATCGTCCCAGTCGCAATGTCCCAGAGGAAGATGCGGCCGTCGTAGCCAGCAGTGACGACGATGCGCCAGTCCGTCGGGTGCACGTCCATGACAAACACTGCGTTCGTGTGGCCGTGCTGCTTGTCTTTGTCGACAGCTGCGAGCGTGAGCACGAGCTTGCCCGTCACAGGGTCCCACACGCGCACGCGCTGCTTCCAGACTGCATCCGATGCGTGCGAGTCGGGCTTGACCGAGTGGAGCGTGATGAGACGGCGGTCGTCGCGGCTCCAGCTCAGCGT
The DNA here is from genome assembly GCA_023333885.1 of Globisporangium parvum. Classification (NCBI taxonomy): domain Eukaryota; phylum Oomycota; class Peronosporomycetes; order Pythiales; family Pythiaceae; genus Globisporangium; species Globisporangium parvum. Next base: position 13,678 of record JAASFT010000649.1, read on the forward strand.
GTCGACTGCTGGCGCTGCGCGCTTGCGTGGCTGCACGCCGTAGAGACTCGCGAGCGCTTCGTCGTCGTCGTCCGGCTCGTCGGCCAAGAGCACCATGTGGTGGAGCTTCTTGTGCTTCTTGTCCCACTGCCAGATGCGCGTCGTGCCGTCTTTGATCGACGCCGTTGCGATGCGCTGACCGTCGTTGCTGTACACGATGTTCGTGATCGGTCCTGTGTGGCCCTGGAGCAGCGCAATCGGCTCCTTTGCTGGCAATGACGGGATGTCGACGTCGGGGATCGCAGCGACGGGCACCGCGCCAGTTTGCGGGAGCTGAGGGAGCTGCGTCTGCTGTCGTTGCGGCGGCTCGACCGCGAGTGGCAACGGCAGCGGACCAAGTGCTGCGAGGCCGTCTCGTGGCAGCTCTGTAGCAACGTCCGACTGGACACCAATTGCATGCAATGGCAGCAAAGGCTCGACTGGGACTGCAGCAGGAGCAGCCAGTGGCGCAGCTGCAGCGTCAGCAAGCGCAGCACCAAGTGCGAGTGCGTCTCTGTCTTGAGGCATTGGCGGCTGCAGAGGCTGCAGAGGTTCGAGTGGCAGAAGCGGATGTGGCAGAAGCGGTGGTGCTGCGACTGGTACAGGAGCTGGCACTGCATCTGCAGCTGGTGCTGGGATTCCAGGACCGTGTGGCGCGTCTGGTGCCTGGGCATCGGCAGCAGCAGCAGTGGCATCATCGATGTTGAGCTGGAGCTCGCCTTCGTGCTGGTACTGCGACGTCGACACCGGGGCGTTCGATCCAGAGAAGACCGAGACGTCCCAGACGCGTCCGACGCCGTCTTGGCTCCCTGTGATCACGTACTTGCCGCAGCGACTGTCGGTGCGAGGCAGCAGGCCGCCAACAGACAATGTGCAGTCAGTCGACGCCTCAGAGAACCGCAAGCACAGGTGCAGCTGCGACCAACGTACCTAAAGCTCAAGCAGAGCACTTTGCACGACCGCACGCCTTGCCGCAGCGCGCCTGGCGTGAGCGAGAACACTGGATGCAAGCTCAGCAAGTACGCTTTGAGCCGATTGAGACGCTGCGCAGTCTGGAGCTTCGTCTCTGGCTCTGCTCCTGCATCGCGCGGTGGGATGTCTGGGAGCGTGTAGCAAAAGCACCGACCGTCGTTCGACGCCGTCACGACGACGTTCTTCGTTGGGTGGAACCGCACCGCGTTCACGATACTCGAGTGGCCAAGGAGCACTGCGACAGGTGCACCAGTGCTCAGCTCCCACACGCGCACAGTCTTGTCATCTGACGACGACGCGAGGAGCGTGTTTGCACTGTTCACTGCGAGGTCTGTGATGTTCCCAACGTGTCCGCGCAGCGTGAACAAGAGGTCGCCCGTTGCAAGTGACCAGATCTTCACGAGTCTGCAAGGCACAAGGCGCAGCGAGTGGAGGTCC
>JAASFT010000065.1:0-50974 GCA_023333885.1 Globisporangium parvum
CCCCCCCCCCCACAGACACACTGCAGCAGCAGCGTAGTCTAATGCGCAAGTCACTCACTCACCCGCTCACTCGCTTGCTCGCGTTGATCAAACCACTTCGAACCAAACGACTAACCAAACGACGAACCAGCCGCCGTGTGCCACTACTTCCACTACCACTTGCACACTAGGATAGTTGCGAGTGCGTCTGGCAGTCACATCGCACTCACACTCAACTACAACAACAAGCCACAACAACAACAAGTGGGTGTCTAGCAGCATACGATCGACTGTCATCGTGACTGTGTGCGGACGCCATTCGTCGTCATTGCTATCAACGTCTGACTGGCAAACACCATCAGCGCCAGCTCAAGCGAGCGCTGGTGCTTTCCGATGCCGAAGGCTTGAGAATGGGGCGATCGTAGCCAAATGTTCACGAGAGCGAACGTCGTCTGATACCAAAATCGATCCACATGACTAATGAGGACTGACTGCAGAGACTAGTGGCTGTGACCGTGGTGGTGGCGCGTCACGAGGGGATCCTGCGGTGGCCCCGATGCCGATCCCGCCGTCTTGGACGCCAGCTCTTCGTCAATGATCGCCGTGATGTGGTCGTACGTATAGAGCGACGACGTGTGACCGTCGCTCCATGCGACTGCAAACGCGTAGTTGCCCTGTCGATCCGAGTCAGTCGCAGGAAAAGACAAACGCACGCTCAGAATCAGCATTCGAGGTCTCAAGAGACGCATCCTGCGCAAGTGAGCTGCTCTCGCACGCGTACCTTTCGCTGCACTGCAGTCGGGTGAATGTCGTCGGCGATCGACGCAGGGTCCAGGATCTGCGCATGTGCCATCCGCGGCGTCAGTTCAGAGCTCAGACGCACAAGGTCCACGATGATGACGATGATGGCGAGACACAATAGACGACGCACCTGCTCGCCCGTGAACTCGTCGATGCACTGCGCGCAGCGGCATCTGCGAAACAAAGGTGGTGGCGATGTCGTCGAGACCACGCAGCGTCAGTCAAGCCGGTCGGTTCACACATCCGCCCAGGCTCACGCGCGCGCTTCCTCTATACATGTGTCCGTCTGCTGCTGCAGGCGACAGTACCTCGCACGGAGATCCGCTGGATGCACGAGCACTTCCTTTGCAGCCGTCATCGTGTAGAGCCGCAGCACAATGCCGCGCTTTTTGTCGTACAGCAGCTCTGGCGCCAAGCGCGCCTGGTGCTTGAGCACAACGAGCTCTTTTGCAACCTGCACATGTCCACACAGACACACATGAGGTCAGTGTGCCACTGCTATAGGCAACAGAGCCTGTCGAATGCGAGTAGATAGGACGTACCGTCGCAGCAAGCTCGTCGTACGTCGCCGCTTGGTCTGGCGAGAGCCCCGAGAGCACAAACGGACTGCGAGAGAGACGAACCACATCGCGGTGAGTCAGTCAGCTGTCAAGACTGAGAGCTCAATGCAAAGAACGAGCGAGCGCCAGTGTGCTCGAGTGATAGACGCACCGTCCTGTGTCGCCAGAGGCGCTGAAGTTCTCCGAGATCGGGAGCTTGAACACGTTCTTCATGTTGTACTTGGCCACGAGCTCATCTGTGTGACCCGGACCTGTGCAAGTGCATTCGTCCCAGGCGCATGCACGTGTAAAGACTCGCGAACGAATGGAGCAGGAGCGTCTGCTCGAGTCCGCTCACTGAACGCACCGAATGGAAAGTGCCGATGGCCGTGCGAGCAGTCAAAGTACGACATGTTCTCGACCACTGCTGCGGTCTTGACCTGTACGCAACATAGAGCCATCGTAGGTGGTGGGCAGGAGTCCGCAAGAGACGAAGCAGGGTCATCGCAGTCTCGTACCTTGAGGTCTTCAAACATGGCGATGCCTTTCTCCACGTCCACGAAGCTGCAGCACGCGTGTCGCGAACGCAAGACGCAGGCGTCAGTCTCTCTTTGTTCCCTCGACTCCACTCGCTCGCTTGACATGTCTGAGCGCAAACAGAGCCGACCTGAGACGCTGAGGCGTCGTCACGACCACTGCCGCTGAGATCGCGAGCTGCTGCGAGAGCGAGATCTGGATGTCGCCTGTGCCCGGCGGCATGTCGACGACCAAGTAGTCGAGCTCGCCCCACTCCGTCCCGAGAATGAGCTGATCGACGATCTTCGAGACCATCGGACCGCGCATCACAGCCGCGCCGACACCTCCTGCACCTGGCGCCGCCTTTTGGTTCACAAACCCAAACGACATGCACTTGACACCTTCGTACTCGAGCGGCTCGACCAAGTTCTTTGTCTTGCGCGACTGCCGCACAGTCCGGTCACTCGGTGAGACCATCGTCGGGAGACTCGGGCCGTAGATGTCGGCGTCGAGGATCCCAACGCGTGCACCACGCTTTGCGAGGCTACGTGCACGATGGAGCGTGAGCGCACGATACAGTCAGTCAGCCGCACACGCCAAGCAGCGCTCGTGAATGCGTGAGCGAACAGAGTCGACGGCGTCTGTACCTGAACGCGAGGTTGACCGACACCGTCGACTTGCCCACGCCGCCTTTGCAGCTCGAGACTGCGATGACGTCCGAGACGTTCGCAAGCGCAGAGAACCGAGCTGCGCGTGCGTTCCGCGGTCGCGGCGCCGTGATCTCAAAGTCCATCGCTTTGACCCACTCGAGCGCGCCGACCTTGTGCGTCGCTTCCGCGCGCCACTGCAGTCGAGACGCATACAAGTGCCGTCACTGAGCCGACGCAGCGCGTCGGATGATGTTGCAGTCGTTTGCTAGAAGCAGTGGGAGTGTAGGCAAACGCACCTGCTCTGCGAGGTCTGTGAGCGCTGGCGTTGGCGCTTCGATCTTGCACTTGACAGTGCCCGAGTCTGGCAACACGAGCAAATCCTGTCACGCCAACTCGTTTGTCAGAGATTGCACCGCCGTGCATCTGTGCATGCATAGGCACGCTTGGTGGACACACACTTGCAAGCGCACGCGCGCATACCTTGATGCGTCCGAGCGACGCGATGTCGCCGAGTCCGAGTCCGTCCTCGATCGTGCGCAGCTGCTCCATCACCTGCGTCTCGAGCAGCGCTGCCTGGCGCGACGACAGCGCCCGCTGCTGCTGCTGCTGCATGATGCGGATCATCGCGGTGGCGCTTCTGTCGCAGACCGCTGCCGTTCGCAGCGCTGCACGCGTGCGCCGCCCGAGCAGCATCATCGTCACCATTTCGCGCTGCTGAAACAGTGGCGAGCCTGTGGCCATCATTGGTATTGCGAATAGTATGAACGAGTTGAGTGATCTTGAGCATTCTCGTAGTTGCTTACAAAATCCACGATGTGTATGCGAAAGCAGAAACATTCCTTCTCATTTCTCGCTAATGTCTTGCGATTCGTATGATATGCTGGAAAACAGCAAACGCAAGCCATTTGGCTCTCGAAGCGTCACGCACATAATGCAAACGCAGCGCAACAGACTGACTGACGCACATGGCGAGCGCTCCGTTCGCTGCAAGCCGCTGTGACGAGGTACCACGCGCGATGTGGCTGCGACCTTCGCGAGCGCTGTGCTTGCTCACGCCCTTCGCTTTGATTCTCTACGTGTTGCTCGCACAAGGACGGCGGCACGCCAAGCGCCGCCACCGCAACTCCAGATGACGACGTGGACGAGCTCTTCAAGCAGATCACAGCGGCCAAGCACCGCGAGCTGCGCCTCCGCGCCGAGAAAGAGCGCGTGCGGCGCGAGATCGAGCAGCTGCAAGCCGTGCGTACAGACATCGACTCGCTGGAATGCAAAGCCGCTCAGCTCAACACCTACGCGCACGTGGCTCTGCTGCATGTGCTTTTGAATGATTGAACGGAGCAGGGTACGCTCTGGACACGCGAGTCCGAGAAGCAAAAGGAGCTCGCGGCCGTTCGACAGAAGCGCGAGCAGCTCCAAGCACGCGAGCACGAAGAGACTGCGAGTCTCGCGAAGCTCGGCGGATCACTGAAAGCAAAGGTGCGAGCAGACTTGGTCACTTGGAGAGAGTCTGTTCAGGCACACGTGACTGGCTCACTCCCTCACTCACTCACTCGCTCGTTCGGTCGGTCATTAGGAGCTGAGCTTCCGAAAGAGCGTCCAGACGCAGCAGACTGCGTTCCAGCGCGCTGCTTTGGCACTGCTCACGAGCAATCAACTGCCGCCTGAGCGCGAGAGCGAGCGCGTCTCGCCACAAGCACCAGTGCTACAGGAAGCGCCACGTGTACTCGATCGAGGTCCGCTGAGCTGATGGGCTCTGCAACAGCTACTCTCGCTTGACTTGTCTCGCGACTATGTGTCTTCCGCTCGCTCGCTCGATCTGATCTGCTACAGACACTGCGCACAGACGCAGTCCGAGCCCAGCGGAGAGGCGACCAGACGCCGCACTCGACAGTGTCCTCGCGCGCATCGACTGCTCGCAGCAGCAGCTCCGGATCGAAAAGCTCCAAGCGCAGCTCAAGCAAGCAACTGAGGCTTGGCACTGGGAGCCAACGCTCGACGTGGAGGCGCTCAGTCGTGGCCGTCGCGCTGGCGACTCGGATCGCCATGAGGACGAACTTCGCGGCTCGACTGCCAAGCGATCAGCACCGAGTCCTCATCAGTCTGCAGGTGCAGTCATGTCTTATGGCTTGTGGACTATGCGCTCTCTGTCGAACAAGTGCGATGCGCTGACTGTGCTCGCACCAGACAGGTGTGTGTCTCCGCGCTTGGGCGAGTCTACTCGTCAAGCGAGCGCTCATGGTCAGGCCCCAGAGCTCGCAGGCTCAGCAGCTAGCGCACTGAGCAGCGCAGAAACATCGCCTCTCATTCAGACAGCGCCACTCTCGCACCCAGTGCTAGCGCATCCAGTAGCGGTGATACCAGGAGCAACGACGGCTCCTACCACCGCCATGAGCGTAGTGCCAGGTCTCTCAGGCGTGATGCCAGTCATGCCTGTCCCACCCCTGGCTGCGTACCACCCGCTACTGATGCCGTACATGTACGCGAGCCCGTTTGGTGGAGGCGTCTTCCCAGCTCAGCTCCCGCCTGCGCTCTATAGCCTCCCTGGCGCTGCTGCATCGCCGTTTCCATGGCATCCACCGAATCTCGCGTCCTATCATCCGTCGATCGATCCGGCGTGGAGTGGCGCTGTGCATGCGTCTCCGCCAACTATCCAGTCGGCCAGCGTGCGCCAACAAGAGCAGGAGATCCAGAAGCTCGAGCAGCAACTGGAGGCACATCGCGTCGCAGAAGAGCTCAAGGCAGACGAGAAGGACTTTGGGCGGCTCCAGGACAGGATCGCAGCGCTTCAGGTAGCGCTTGTGTGTAGGTTGCTAGCTCCGTGTCCGCGAGCTGATCCGTCGTGTGCCTTCTTTGTGCGTCATAACGAGCAGAAGAAGGTCGCGAGCCTCGCTGGACCTGCGAGTCAAGAGGCGGAGGCAGCGACGACACCAAACGACACAAGCGAGACAGACGCGACCCTACGACGTCTCAAGGTACGAACTGACGCAGCAGTAGCAGTCGTCATCATCCCTTACAGCTTGTCTACACAAGCAAGCCTCACGCACTGCGTCTGCTCGTCAGCTAGAGCACTTGGAGGCGCTGACGAAAGTGCGGCACGAGCGCGACTTGATCGAAGAGCACGAGAAGGTGTGGCGGCTGAGCGTGAATGGGTGACCTCGCGGCAGTGCTCACACGACAGTCCCTCACTGCTACGACGTGTGTGCGAACCCCGATAGCTCGACGACCTTCGCGAACGGATCCAGCGCCGCAAGCAAGAGAAGCAGCGCGAGAGTGAGCACGACGACTGGCTCGCGAGTCAGAAGCGCGAGCTCGTGGCAAAGCGACTCCAGCGCGCACTTGCTCGAGTAGAAGGGACGCCATCTGTCGACAGTGGACTACAGACAGCAGCGCACGCGCAAGCGAGCTACAGTCCAGAGAGCGGCTTTGCGATCTTCTGGGACTTTGCAACTGGCTTACCTGCGTCTGCTGAGCGACTTCAGGTGCGGCTGCTCTGCCATGGTCTAGACCGACCTCCTCTCTTGCTTGGCGCTCTAGTGCGCGCAACTGACGCTCCTAGCGGTGTCTAGGCGACGTACGCTGTGTTTGAAGGCAAAGTCCTGCGCACGCCGTTCAAAGCGCTCGCGTCGCAAGCGTGTGAAGCACACGGACCGACGCGCAGACGCTGTCTCTTTGTGTCGAGCTGCCACTTGCGAGCGCTGCCCGCGACGCCAGAGCTGCGCGTTGTCGTCGAAGTATGCAAGCCTCTGATGCGATGGATCGGACCGAAAGAGCGCCACTGACACTGTGTGCCTATGCGCTTCTTGTGCGTGGCGAACAGCTCTCAACAGCAACACCACAAGGCGCAAAGAGTCTCGGGTGGACTGCGATCGACGTGTTTCAGCAGAGCGCCGGAGGGCGGGACGTGGCGCTCAGTGCTGGCCTCTTCTACGCCCCACTGCGCCGGCCGCCGATCCCAGATCCGTCCAAGGTCCTGCTCTCGTCCGCAGTCGTGAGCCAGAGCAGCACGTGCGGCGACGCACTCGTGTACTTTCGCATCATGCACGGCGACGTGGCAGCGCAAGCAAGCGCAGTGGCAGTCGACCCGGATGCGCACACAGGTACACTGTGCATCTCTTGATCATGCGGCTGCAGCTCATCGGAGGCAAGACCACTCAATCTCACGCATCGATGACGACGTGCGCTCAGGTCTCTACAGAAGCCTCTTGTCGGGTGTCAGTGAGAGCGCAAGCACCGCTCTCTCCAAACCAGAGGTCGCTGCGAGCTCACCAGCAGCGAAGCCATCGGTGTCTGGAGCTGCTTCTGCCACGAGCGGACTGACTTCCGAGTCAATCGTGCCCGCTAAGCAGCAGCAGACAGTAGCAGCCATCGCATCCTCCAACTCCAGCGAAGACCTGAAGACCCAGCCGTCGGCTGAACTGCTGCATCGACGAGCGTCCCGTGCGTCTGACACTGTGGACAAGCGCGAGAACTTTCTCGATGTCGATCGCATTCGCCAGCTCTCGTCATCGTCGTCGACATCGTCACGGCCCGGCACGATGCGACCTGCATCGTCGTCCGCCCTCGCCGGCACAAAAGACCGCCGGCGCCTCGTAGCAGTCGACGAGACCGACAGCGACGCAGACGCCGACGCGCCGTGGATCCACGTCGACAAGCGCGCAGAGCGCCGCGCACGCATAGCGGACGCCAGCAGTCTCTTCCAGCCAGGCGACGCCGTTGACGTCTACATCGACAGCGCGCGCAGCTTGCCAGACAGTGTCACGCTCTCGAAAGTCACGGTCGCTGCGCTCCACGCAGATCGAACGCAGGTCGCGACTGCAAACGGCTCAGCGTTCGCAACGCTCGGCTCCGACGTGCACAGTCCAGCGTTCGACCTGGTGCGCGTCGTCGTCGCGTTGCTATGTACTTGCAAGCAGAAGCGAGAGAGACGCACTAGCACTTGCGAGCTCACGACCCACGCGATTCTCTATCATGGTTGCCTGTAGTACGTCGAGTACCGCGAGCAGACATTCAACCCGACGCTGACGCTCGTGATCCGCGTCGATACGTTCGAAGTGAGCTCGCGGCGAGCCGCGATCGTCGGCTACGCGCTTGTGCCTGTGTTCCTGGACATTGAGACGGAGGAGCAGCCGTCGCGACCGAGTGTTCTGCAGTTCGTGCTGAACGAAGGCGGCTTTCAGCTCCCGCTGCTTGCGAGCCTGCCACTTGGCGACACGTCGAGTGACTTGAGCGCAAAGCTCGGCGTTTCGTCGTCGCGAGTCCCTTGTGCGACTGTGCTCGTGCGTCTGAAGCGCGCAAAGCGGGTACGGACTTTGGGGGAGAGAGGGACGGAGGTAGCACCGTTCAAGCAGTGCACTGAGAGCTGGTCGCTCGCGCTCTGGCGCCTTTGCCTCGGCTGTGCTTGCTCCTAGTCTGCTGACGGTCTCCAAGTGCTCTCGCGCAAAGACGTTCAAGAGACGGAGTGGTCGAGACTAGGGCTCGCTGAGCCTCCGCCAGCGTACCACTTGCGCGTCTACGACTCGAGTGACTGCGTCCCGAGCGCAGTCGAGCAGAAGATCTACCTCGCGCGCGTACGTGTGGCACTTGCAGCACACGTCTCTGGTGTGAGAGAGACGACGATGGTGATCTGGGCAAACGAGCTGATGACTGCGTTGCTCGTGGCGTCTTGTGCAGCAAGCGCGCGCGCAGGAGACTGTGAGTCAGTGTCTCCAGCGCGTCACGGCGCGCATTGGCAGCGACCCGCGCACAGAGCTGCAGGTGCGACGCGCAGTCCTCTGTCAATCGGCAGCGTCTTGTCGATGGACTGACACTGTACGGTGCGATCGCTCGATCGAACTGCAGAGCAAACCGCCGCACTTTCTCGACCTCGGACGCGCGTTCGAGTACGCACCAGCGATTGGCTTTCGCGTCGCAGTCGACGGACTCCACAACGTGAGAGCGAAGACGCCTGGCGCAGTCTTCAAAGTCCTGTTCAGCATCTCCCCGCCGGCGTCGTTCTACCAGGACGTGCGACTCACTGGCGACACGCACTTTACAACGACGCTCGACTGGACGAGCGCGACGACGTCGCCTGAGTTCAAGGACGGCTTCCTGGTACGGATCGCCGCGCTCATCGCGTGAACGTGCGTGGGCATCCGGAGACTGGCACGCCCACTGCGAATGCTCCTAGACGTTCCGCGACGTCCCTGCGCAGTCCAATCTTGATGTGCTGCTGGACATCCGCACTGTTGCGCGATCGACCAAGACTGGCGCGTTCGCGTCGCAGCCGTTCGGCTGGACGTTCGTCCCCGTGCTCAGCGACGCGGGGTCTGTCGCGAGCGCAAGCCTCCAGCTGCCGCTGTTTCAAGGCGCTGTCAACTTGGTGCGTCTGTGCTGTGTCACTGTCTGTCTGTGTGTCTGAGGCGACGCTGCTTGTGCTGCAGTGTGCTCATGACAGTGGGTCTGTGTGAACCAGTCCGTGCTCAAGACTGGCGCGTCGAGTCTCAGTGCTCTTGTCGATGAGATCGGCGCCGAGAAGCGCAAGCTCCAGCTCGTACCGATCGACGGTGCATCGGTCTTTGTGCGCTTGGAAGACCCGCAAGTGCCGGGCATCGCGTTCCCAGCGCTCGTACGTAGCAGCGAGCAGTGCTTCGCTTACGCATCAGCTGCTCTGAGCTGATCTGTGTCTGCGGGACGCGTCGGATGTCGAGTAGGCAAGCGCGACGCTGTCCAAGATGGTCTCGTCCAAAGCGCTCGCAAAGCACAGCTACGACGCTGCCAAGGTCGCACTGGCAAAGAAGAAGACGCCGCTGAGCAAGCTCGTGGCTGCGAACGCGTCGGAGAAGCAGCTCGAGAAAGCGCTGAACGAAGCGTTTGCTCAGGTGCGTTGGCTGTGACTCGAGGTCCAAGCGAAGCGCCAAGCAATCGCGCGCTCTCGCATGCTCGTGGCACTGGCACTGACACTGCGCCGCCGTGGGACTGGGAACCGAGTGCAGGAGATGGAGCTCCACCACTACGCCTTCTAAGTCAACAAGGTGCACACACGTCACAGTCTACTAGTCGCAGTAGTCGTAGCAGGTGTAGCACAGAGCGCTTGGTCATTTTGAAACGACGCCCCTGAAGCCAAGATCCATTCGACATGGCGCGCGTGCGAGCGCATGGCACTCACTCCGCGACCGCAATGACGAAGCGCAGCGCTGCAGTTGCGCAGCTCCAGCCCGACGACTTTACCGACGTGCAGTACAAAGTCGAGATGGTGCGCACGGTCACTGCTGCTCCAAACAACGCTGACAGCAGTGCAGGAGGGAGTCGCGACGACGCGCTCGAGCTCGCGTTCGGCGTGCTGGTGTTTCTCGGCGTGCTCGGCGCGTGCGGTCTAGTCGGGTTCGCAGGCGACGTCGCGCTGTTCTCGCGCGGCGCGCTGCAGTGCACACTGCCCGTGGTGCTACTCCCACTTGCGTGGGTCCTCGCGCTGCACGTGTGGGAGCGATCGAGCGCGCCAGCACCTCGTGCCATGGCCGTCGAGATGATTCGATGATGAAGAGCTGACAAGTGGCAGCGCGCGCCTGTGTCAGTGCTATTGGAAGAATGAGACTACGAGCGAGAAGAGAGAGCGAGCAGAGAGCTCGTGAAGCGCGCCGAGAGTCCGTGTGTAGCCATGAGATGCTCGGCAGCAAGCCAGCAATGCTGCTGCGTTCGGAGCGTCAGTCGGCGTCGAAAGGATGCGTACTTTTGCAGATACATCTGCAAATGCTAGTACAGTGGACGCTTTGTAAAAATGCGCAGCACTCTTGACTACGTGCGCAATTAGCGTGCCCATACATTGTCGTCGATAGTAACGCGACGAGATACGCTGCTGCTGCTGCATCTGTCTCGACGCAGGACGAGTGATCGAGTGACGAGGCAGCGCGCGCTCGAGGATGGCTGTGATCACGTTCACGCCGCTCTATGGCGTGCACTCGAGCGACCCGTGCTGCGCGTACTTGCTCGAGATCGACGACGTGTGCATCTTGCTCGACTGCGGCTGGACCGACCAGTACGACACGGAGCTGCTCAAGCCGCTGCAGCGCGTGATCGACCGCATCGACCTCGTGCTCATTTCGCACTTGGACGTCGCGCACATGGGCGCGCTGCCGTACGCGATCGGCAAGCTCGGCTTGAAAGCACCAGTCTACGGCACGCTCCCGGTGCACCGCATGGGGCAGATCGCGCTCTACGACGCGTACCAGGCAAAGACCAAGAGCGACGGCGACTTTGCGCTCTTCAGTCTCGACGACGTCGACGCTGTGTTTGAGAACTTCAAGCAGCTCAAGTACTCGGAGAAGCTCACGCTCACGAGCTCCGGCGAAGGCATTGTGATCACGCCGCACGTCGCAGGGCACTTGATCGGCGGCTCGCTCTGGCGCATTGAGAAGGAGACGGTGCGTTCGAGTATGAGCGCGAGCGCTTGTGGCTGTTGCTGGCGACGTGTCTGGCTCATAGTGTGTATGGCTGCTACTGCTGCTGGCGCTAGGACGACATCATCTACGCAGTCGACTACAACCATCGCTCCGAGCACGTGCTCCAGAAGACGATCTTGGACTCGTTCACGTACGCTGCCGTCCTAGAGTCTGCCTCTGCTACTGGTAGTATGCACAGACGCCGTCTATGCGCTCACGCCTGCTCTCGTGTGCTGCTGTTGTTGGTGGTGGTGGTGGTTCTAGACGCCCAACGCTGTTGATCACCGACTCGATGAACATCCACACAGAGCAGCCGAAGCTCAAGGACCGCGACAGCAAAGTGCGTCGCCTCTCGATGGTCAATAGCAAACGTATGAGCAAGCGAGAGAGCGTGGCCGAGTGACTGATGCTCGTGCGCTTGTCGACACTGTTCATAGATCATGGTCGAGATCCTCAAGACTGTCCGAGGCGGCGGGAGCGTGCTGATCCCAACCGACAGCTCCGGCCGCGTCCTCGAGCTCATGCGCGTGCTGGACCAGTACTGGATCCAGAACAAGTGCGACTCTCTCGCTCTCTCTCTGCGAGTCGCGCTGCGCCATCCTTGCAGAGCGCTCCGTATTCTGACTGTGTCTGTGTCTGTGTCTGTGCCTCGACAGACTCAAAGACCCGATCGCGCTGCTCCACGACATGAGCTACTACACGCCCAAGGCTGCCCAAGCGATGCTCGAGTGGTGCAACGAGCGCATCGCCAAGAACTTTGACGTCGGGCGGCAGAACCCGTTCCAGTTCACGCACATCCACTTGATCCACAGTCTCGACGAGCTCGACGCGCTCCCGAGCCCCAAGGTGCGTGCGTACTTGCGTACTTGCGTGCGTATCAGTAGCACACTGCGCTCCGTTCCTCACGGGATTCGCCCTACGCTACTGCGTCGCAGGTCGTGCTTGCGACGTCGCCGACGCTCGAGTGCGGCTTTGCGAAAGACCTGTTCCTGCGCTGGGCACCCGATGCGCGCAACAGCATCATCTTCACTGGCAACACGCCTGCCAAGTCGTTCGCGGCGCGTGTGATGGCGCTCGGCGACGACCGATCTGGCAACCGCGCGATCTCGTGCATGGTGACGGAGAAAGTGTTCCTCGAAGGCGCGGAGCTCGCGCTCCATGAAGCGAAAGAGCGAAAGCGACTGCGCATCGAGGCAGAGAACAAGGCGAAGGAGATGGAGGAAGCGGCGATGGAGGACATGATGATGGGCATTGAGGACTACGAGTCGGAAGACGAGGAAGAAGAGGCTGCTGACGCCGCGAAAGAGGGTGCGCTGTGCGCAGTCTCGAGCTGTCGTTCGTACGGTGTGGGAGTGCGACTGACCGACGTGAGATACGCTGAATGTGCTGTAGTCCAGCTCCGCGGGACGTTCAAAGTCGGTCTCGGACAGTTCGCTGCTGTGCGGTACCCGATGTTCTTTGCGACGGAGCCCAAGATCGAGTGGGACGAGTACGGCGAAGTGATCGAGCCCGACGACTTCAAAGACGCTGCGCTGCTCGCGAGTCGCCAAGCGCGTCGGAACCTCATGGAGGACGCCGATGGCGACGCTGCGATGGAGAATCAGGAGGAAGAAGAGGCCGACACGCGTCCGACCAAGACCGTCACGAGCGAAGTGACTGTGACGGTGCGTCTGTCGAGGACGCTTGGGCAAGATCTGAGACTCGCTCTCTCACGCTCACGTGCGTGTCGACTGCTGCGTGGTGCGCTAGGTCGCTGCGCGCATCATGCACGTGGACTTTGAAGGCGTGGCCGACGGCCGCGCGATCCGCAACTGCTTGAGCAACGTCAAGCCGCGCAAGCTCATCCTCGTCCACGGCACGGACGCGACGACGAGCGAGCTCAAGCGGTTCGTCGAAGCGTCGATTCCGCTCTGCGAAGCCGTGTTCACGCCAAATGTGATGGAGTGCATCGACATTGAGTCCGACACGAACGTGTACAAGCTCGCCGTGAAAGAGGCGCTGTACACGTCCGCGGTGTTCCGCAAGGTACGTCCTGGGACTGTGCGAGAGTCGACAGCGTTCGAGGTCGCGGACCTGACCCAGTTCATGTGTGCGTCGACAGGTCGGGATGCACGAAGTCGCGTACGTCACTGGCCAGCTCGCACTGTCGGAGAACAGCTCCGTGCCTGTGCTCCAGCCCGTGAGCGAGCACGGTGGCCGCGCGCTGCACGAGCCGATGCTGCTGAGCGACGGCAAGATGAAGCTCGACTTGATGAAGCAAGTGCTCGGGAAAGCGGGCTTTGACGCGAAGTTCCGCGGCGGCATGCTCGTGTGCAACGACGGCGTCGTGCTCAAGCGCGCGCTGAACAACGAGATCGTGGTCGAAGGTGCGCTCTCGAGCAGCTACTACCGCATCCGCGACCTGCTGTACGAGCAGTTCACGCTCGTGTAGGTCTGTAGCGTTCATATGCAGGTAGTCGACCCTCTTTATAGAGCAGCCAATCACATTGCAAATCGTCTTTTCGCTCGCTGCATACAAACATGCAGATAGCAGGAGGAATTGCAACCTGTCCTAGCGACACGACTTCAGTGGCGTAGATTGACTCTCGACTCCTCGACTCGACGAAGAAGAGCTCTTCCAGACATGTTGGCGTTCCAGCGGCGTGCGGCGGCGCGCGCGGCGCAGTTCTCGACCGCAGCCGCGGCATCGGCGACGCAGGAGGCGGCGAACCTGCCGCTGCGCGTGGAGCTCCGCGAGACCGAAGGCTCGCGTGCAGCGCGTCGGCTGCGCAAGCAGGGCTTCCTCCCAGGCGTTCTCTACGGCGAAGGCAGCGATGGCGCGACGGACAAGGTGCTTGTGTCGCTCGAGACGCGCGCGTTCGAGAAGCTTCACCGCAAGCTGTGGACGTCGGTGGAGAACCAGGTCTTTGACGTGCACGTCGGCGACAGCGCGACGCCAGTGAAGGCGTACATGCGCGACCTGCAGCTCGACCCAGGTGCGTCCGTGTGCATTTGCATTCGCATTCGCAGCAGCAGCAGCAGCTCCGAGCACTCTAGCGACTTGCTCGTATCGACGACAGGGCAATGCTCTTGCCTGTGTTCTAGCGCTTACTCACTCACGCACACACACACACGCTCTCTCTCTGTGCGTTGACGACAGTCACGGACGTGCCGCTCGCAGTGAACTTCATGCGCTTCAAGCCGGGCCGCAAGATCTCGATCCCGATCACGTACTTGAACGAGGAAGGCAGCCCGGGTCTCAAGCGCGGCGGTTACATCAACCACATCCACCACGAGCTCGAGTGCATCATCAACACAGACGCGATCCCAGCGACGCTCCAGATCGACGTGAACGGCTTGCACGTGGGCGACAAGATCTACTTGGACGCGATCCAGTTCCCAGACGGGATCGTGCCCGCGATCCCAGCAGGGTCGATGGTCTCGAAGATCGCAGGTCGCCGCGGTCTCATCCCGCGCGCGGAGCCCGTCGCTGCGGCCGTTGAGCAAGTCGTCGAGCAAGAGGACGACGTCGACGAAGAGTTTGACGAGTGGAACGACATTTTCTAAGTGGCCAGTCGGTTCACTCCCGACCATCACTCACCGACGAGAACGTGTGGACACGAGCGAGCGAGCAGGTCAGGTCAAGAGCGACGGCGACGAGAGCGCACGGGACAATAGAAAACGTATTCGCGAGCCCCTTGGACGACGTGCGTGAGGCTCCTGCTGCTCTTCTCGCATGTAGTGGCTGCTCACAGATGCGGACGTGCTACGCCGCGTCCTCGGCTCCATTCGCCATGGCGCTCGCGGCGTCAGGCGCTGCTGAGCAACACACGCTCGTACTACTGACTGCCTGGGGTTTGAAAAAGTCGGCGCCACTTGGTCGCGCAGGTGCACCAGTGCTACTGCTAGCTGCATCGCCTGAGGGCTTGGCTCGCGCTCCTTTCGCCTGTGGCGCAGACGGCTTCACGTCTGGAAAGTCCTCGCGGAGCCAGTCGAGCGAGCCGGTCGACTGGATCGCGCGCGTGACGTCGGACGCTTTGATCTGCCGGCGGTTCTGGAAGATCGCGTTCTCGTGGCCTTTCATCGCGAGGAACTGCGCAAAGAGCTCCTGCTCAGGCAGACGCACATGAGGCGCAGTCAGCCGCCACTGCACTCCACTCGACGATCGGTCGCAGCAGCACCACGCGAAGGACGTACTGTCGCCTTTGCGATCGCAATGAGCGCGTCGCGGTTCACGCGTCCAGCATCCGGGTCGGTCTGCATGATCTTCTTCACGCGGCCTGCGCATGAGGCAGTGGGCGTCGTCAGAGTGAGCGTCGACCACACTTGCGCTGCTGCTACTGAAGGTGGTGACGCGCACGGCACTCAAGACGTACTGGGTGGATACACGCAGGCGTTCGTAGGCGCAGCTGCGCTACCGTCGCCCTCGGCGTCTGCACTCGGCTGCACTGCGTCGACAGGGTTCGCGAGCAGCTCCTGAGCGTACCGCTCCTTGTCTTTCGCTGCGAGTTGCACGTAGTGCTACGACCACAACCAGCGACGATTGTTAGCACCAGCAGCACTTTGCGTCCGTCCGTGTGCGACGGGGCTATAGACTAGCAATGCACTGTACCTCGCGCTCTTGCTCGCTGAGCTCTTTCCACTGCGCGCTGATGATCTTCTGGATCTCGCCAATGCGCAGTCCTGCGCAGTGACGGCAGCGATAGCGACCCGACATCCGCGCGTTAGTCCGTCAGTCGCACTGGACTGGCTCGGGGCTGCATTGGCTGTACCAACGCACCTGGGTTTGCTTCATTCACCTGCTTCCGCCGGTCGTTGCAGAAGATCATGTACGAGCTCAGCGCTCGCTTCACAGGCGCCATGGTCGTCGTCGAACACCTCTTGCTTCCTTTTCGCTTGTGTTGCTGTTGTTGCGACTGAGCGGTGCGTCGATTCGATTGCCTCTTGTATATGTACTCGCAGCAATCATTGTGGATGAGACTTGTATTCAAGTGACATACAGTACGCGCGTCCCATTTGCCTTGTCAATCGATCACTTCAGTTCGTCGTACAGGGAACGAACGGCTCGACTCGCAATGGGCTCTGGCAGCAGCAAGAGCGCTGCGCCACCAGCAGCAGCAGGCAGTAGCGCCGCCCATGGCGATGCAAGCAGCAACAATAGCCAGCCGAGCGCCGTGTCGCTCCGCGACGAAGCCATCGGCATGGTCATCGACGGCATCGTGCTCTACGGCATGTTTGTCTCGGCCAAGTACCTCTACAAGGTAGGAGGAGGATGGTGTCGTTATGTGGCGTGACGCTCGAGCTCAACTGCCTGCAGCTGCTCTCAGTCTACCGACCGCATGACCAGCAGCACTGATCCTAATGTGGATGCTATTGGATCCACTACCATAGACGCTCAAGCCAATGATGGACGAGTTTCGGCAGGGCGAGAGCGGCAAGTCGAAGCTCCATCGGCGCCTCGATCGCTCCGGGCGCGCGGTCTTCCGCACGACGCACTACGAAGAGATCATCGCGGGCGACATTGTCGACCCGCACGACATTGACGTCTCGTTCGCAGACATCGGCGGCCTGGAGCACCAGAAGCGCGACATCTACGACCTCGTCGTGCTGCCGCTCAAGAGCCCCGAGTTCTTTGCGTCGCGCGGGAACTTGCTCGCTGCGCCAAAGGGCATCTTGCTCTACGGCAAGCCGGGGACGGGCAAGACGATGCTCGCCAAGGCGATCGCAAGGGAGTCTGGTGCGTTCTTCATTGACCTCAAGATCAGTACGATCATGAGCAAGTGGTTCGGCGAGTCCCAGAAGCTCGTGCGCGCCGCGTTCTCGCTCGCGCAGAAGCTCGCGCCGTGCATCATCTTCATCGACGAAGTCGACTCGTTCATGGGCAAGCGCGGCGGCGCGTCCGATCCAACGTTTGCGTCCATGAAGACCGAGTTCCTCGCGCTCTGGGACGGCTTCACGGACGTGAACAGCAGTGACACTGGCTTTGGGGTCATCGTCATGGGCGCGACGAACCGCCCCGGTGACGTCGACCCGGCGTTCTTGCGCCGCATGCCGCGGACGTTTGAGATCGGACTGCCGGACCAGCACCAGCGCGAGCAGATCTTGCGCATCAACCTCAAGACCGAGCGCCTTGAGCCGAGCTTTGACTTCCATCAGCTCAGTGTCGATACTGTGTACTACAGCGGGAGCGACTTGAAAGAACTCTGCCGCGCCGCGCTCATGATCCCACTGCGCGAGCACATTGCGCACGTGCGCCACGCCGCAGCGACGCAGGCTCCGGGAGCGCCAGCGCCAGAGATCCCCATGCGTCCGCTTGCAATGAGTGACTTTGACGAAGCCAAGCACATGGTCAAGCCCACAGGCGCGACGGCGTACGCGTACGAAGCAGCGCAGGACGCCTCGACGCCGCGTGGCGCAGGCAACGGCGCGCCGTCGATCGACATGGACATGTTTGCTGCGATCATGGCCGCTGGACTCCAGAACATGATGCAGTTCTCGCAGCAGCAGCCGTCGCCGACCCGCAGTAGCCGGACACTATAGAGAGAGAGCGAGCGAGCGAACCAGCCGCGGCCTAGAGGCAGCAGTAGCAGTGTCCCAAGTCGATCTGCTTGGACAAGTTGTCGATGTCTACTCCGGTGCTCAATCCGTGCTGTCGACGGTCCCCATGCGTCGCGCGTGCCTCACACAAACGTGCGCGTGCGCAGCACAAAGCCGTCGTTCTGCTTCTGGCGCTCGACTTGCGTGATGCCGAGGAACGCCGGCGACGCCTCGGAGCTGTACACGCGGATGGTCTCGCCGTGTGTGAGTGCGTAGTGCCCTCGAGGACACTCGATGCTCGTGCCGCCTGGGACGACGTCGCTCGATCGGATCCACGCAATGCCGCCGATCTGCCATCGGTGCACGGCTTTCGGAGCGAGCTTGACGGACGCGAGGTGCTCGAGCGCGTGCTCGATCGGCTGCAGTGGGCTCGTGCCAGTCTGTGGTGAGTCCACAGTAGCACCAGACACAAGTGCGTATGTGTGTGAGAGAGAGAGACTCCCGTGGCGTTCCCCTCAGAGCTCAGAGCGTCGAGACTGAGGACGCGAGACGCACCTCGAGTCGCGCGCGGATGTCGTCAAAGCTGAGGCTGCTGGCGAGATCAAAGATGCCGCTGCGGCTCCGCTCGAGCGCTGCGAGCGTTCCTCCAACGCAGCACTGTTCGGCGGCATTCTGTGGTGCGCTTGCTGTGTCAGCAGCAGCAGGTGGGAGGGCCTCGGGTGGAACGAGAAGCGCTTCGCCGCACTCGCGAGCGATCGACCGGATGTACGTCCCAGCGCCACAGACGACGTGGATGTCTGCCTGCCATTGCACAGGATGCAGTCGTCAGTCCGTCAGTCAAGCTCCTGACTGGGAGTTGATCGACTGGTCACTGAGACGCACCTCTGGGAACGGACCGGAGCGGAACGCCCGCAGGTCGATCCGACTGATGTGCACGCGTCGCGCTTTCAGATCTACGTGCTGGCGTTCGGCAGTGTCAGGCAGTGCATACAAACAGACAGACAGACAGACAGAGTAGGATGCTGTGAGTGCGAGAGCGCTGCGTCATGTGGGATGCGCAGCAGAGCGTAGAGTCCGCGTACCTGGTTCATGCGCGCGAGCTCGTACAGTCGCACGCCGTCTTTCTTGATCGCACTCACACGCGGCGGGATCTGGTCGATCGTACCGATGTATCTACGGCATGCAGTAGCAGAGGTCGTGTGAGCGCCGGATGCACGTAGACGGCCAAAGACACAGCGCTGCTGTCCTCACCGCTGCAGCGCAGTCTGCACCGGAGTCTCTGAGAGCCATGGCACGGCGTGTTCGCTCAAGACGTCGCTATGCGGGACGCAACTCACCAATGTGTCAGTGAACCCTACTCATTGCAGACAATTGACAGACAGAGAGCAAGACGTGCGACGTACCCAGTGATGTCGTCCGAGTTCGTCGTCACGCCAAAGCGGATCACGCCATTGTACTCTTTGTCGGACGTCAAGTACTGCGATGCAAGTGCGCTCGTGAGCACCAGCGACCAGTCAAGCGCAGGTGATGCGCAGCGTGTTGTGACAGAGAGTGCAGACACGCAGACACACACATGCACACACCTGGAGGAACTTGGTGGCTTTACCGAGTGCCATCGTGAGCACGCCCGTGGCCATAGGATCGAGCGTGCCGCCATGACCGACCTGGCGCGTCCGAAAGAGCTTGCGCACGATCTGCACGCACTTGTGCGAGCTCATGCCCGCAGGCTTGTGCACGTTCAGGAACCCGTCGGTCATCGTCGTCGTCGCGAGCTGTCGCTGCATGGCTGCTTGCTTGCTTGCTTGTCACGGCAATGGTTGTCAGCGAGCGCATCCTCTCGGTTGTCACACTCAGCAAATACTCGATTATTTCACTATACAATCGTACCACAGCAGCAACAGCAACAACCGAACCAGCGTCGTCAGCATGAAGGTGCTCAATGTGGCCGAGAAGCCGTCGGTCGCCAAGGAGATCGCAAACATCCTCTCGGGCGGCCAGTTCCAGCGCGTACGTACAACTGGCGTGCGTGCACAGGCGCCTGCGGCTCGTGCTCACGCTCTGGGCTGCGTGCGTGCTGCGTGTCGATCGCTAGCGCCAGGGCTTTTCGCAGTACAACCCAGTGTACGAGTTCCCGTACCAGATCCAGCACCAGCACGTGCAGATGGTGATCACGTCCGTGACCGGCCACCTCATGGAGCTCGACTTTGACGCGAGTTACCGGTGCGCACTGCAGCACGAGCTATCCGCCATTGCCTCTGCTGCTAGAGCTGCTGCTGTCTGCTAACACACACACGCACACTTGCCTAGGAGCTGGCACTCGTGCGACCCCACGGAGCTCTTCACGGCCAAAGTCACGAAGAAGACGCGGAGCGACGAGACGCAGAAGAAGATCGAGAAGACGCTCGTGACCGAGGCGCGGCAGAGCGAGTGGCTCGTGCTCTGGCTCGACTGCGACCGCGAAGGCGAGAACATTGCGTTCGAAGTCAAGAGCGTGTGCGAGCGCGCGCGGCGCGGCCTGAGCGTCTGGCGCGCGACGTTCTCTGCGCTCATTCCGCGCGACATTGTGTACGCCGTGCAGCACTTGGGTCGTCCGAACGAGTACCTCTCGCTCGCGTGCGACGCGCGCTCGGAGATCGATCTGCGCATCGGCGCCGCGTTCACGCGGTTCCAGACCATGCGGCTGCAGCGCAAGTTCCCGTCGCTCAAGAAAGACACGGGCAGCACTGTGATCAGCTACGGCCCGTGCCAGTTCCCGACGCTCGGCTTTGTCGTCGAGCGCTTCCTCCAGATCCAGAACTTTGAGACCGAGGCGTTCTACCACATCGCCGTCACGCACCAGTGGCAGCACGAGCCGCAGCAGTCGCCCGAGACAGAGACAGACGCCCCAACGACCGCGTTCAAGTGGAAGCGCGACCGCGTGTTCGACCGCGTGGCGTGTCTCTGTCTCTACGAGATGCTCGTTGCGAGTCCTGTCGCACTTGTAGAGCGCGTCGAGAAGCGTCCGACGTGGAAGCGCAAGCCGCTGCCGCTCACGACGGTCGAGCTCCAGAAGCGCGCCTCGCGCTGGCTCCGCGTCTCGTCGGAGCAGACGATGAAAGCCGCCGAGAGTCTGTACAACAAAGGCGTGCTGAGCTACCCACGCACCGAGACAAACAAGTTCAAAGACGGCACGGATTTGGACGCGCTCGTGCGCCTGCACGAGAGCAACCCAGTCTGGGGCAGCTACGTCGCGCAGCAGCTCTTGAGTGCGCGCAAGTTCGAGGCGCCGCGCGCTGGTGGCGCTGATGACCAAGCGCACCCGCCGATCCATCCGACCAAGAGCGTCCCGCTCAGTTCGCTCGCAGACGAAACGGAGCGCAAGGTCTACGAGTTCGTCGCGCGCCACTTCCTCGCGTGCTGCAGCCAGGACGCCAAGGGTCACCAGACGAACGTCCAAGTCTCGATCGCCAGCGAGACGTTCACTGCCTCGGGGCTCATGGTCGAAGAGCGCAACTACCTCGACGTGTACAAGTACGAGAAGTGGACTGCGTCTGCGATCCCAGTCTACGCGCAAGGCGACACGTTCGAGCCCACGACGCTCGCGATGGTCGCAGGTGCCACAGCGCCGCCGCCGCTGCTGTCCGAGTCCGACTTGATCGCAAAGATGGACTCGCACGGCATTGGCACGGACGCGACGATCGCAGAGCACATCAAGACGATCCTCAAGCGCGAGTACGCCGAGAAAGTGAACAACCAGACGCAGTTCAAGCCCACGACGCTCGGCCTTGCGCTCGTGCTCTCGTACGAGCACATGGGGTTGGATCTCGCCAAGCCAGCGCTGCGCGCAGCGGTACGCGGTTCGATTGCGCTGTAGCCTTTGTGTGAGGATGAGCTGACACGCTGTGGTTGGTCCCGGTGTAGATGGAGAACGACTGCAAAGCGATCGCACTCGGTCAGAAAGACTGCCAACAAGTCGTCCAAGCGTGCATGGAGCAGGTACGTGCATGCGGCTATGCGACTGCGAGTGGCGACGCGCGCTGTCGCGTCAGTCAGTGGCGACTGACAGGCACTCGACTGTGTGCGTGCGAGAGCAGATGAAGCACATCTTTGTGAGCGTCGCGCGCAACGCCGACGTCCTGGACCAGACGTTCGCGGAGCAGTTCAACCAGCCCGTGACGGAGACCGGTCCAGAGGACGTCTACCGCTCACGTCCACCGCCACCGTCGTCCGCGCCGAGTGGCACGAGTCGACGGCGGCGGAGTACGACCAATGACCAACAGCCGTCGCACACGAATGCGTACGCACCGTCGCCAGACCGACGCCGCAGCGATCCGTCTCCGTACGCGAGTCGCTCTGCACCGCGTCACACAAGCGCGAATGGCTCGTCGAGTCGCCCACTGGCACCAGTGTCTGCAGCCGACGTGCCGCGGTGCCAGGACCACGGTCTCGAGTGCGTCGAGCGCGAAGTCGCACGTGACGGACCGAACAAGGGACGCCACTTCTTTGCGTGTCCGCTGCCACAGGGACAGCAGTGCGACCACTTTGCATGGGCAGACGCACCGAGTGGCGCGACTGCCGTGCGGTGCTCAGGACACGACGAGCCGTGCAACGAGCGCGTCGTGAAGAAAGAGGGACCGAACACAGGCCGGACGTTCTACACGTGTCGGCGCGACGCAGCGGAGACGTGCGGCTTCTTCCAGTTCAAAGACGAGCTGCCAGCAGCAGCTGATGCCGCGCCGTCGTACGGACGCTCGGGTCCTAGTAGCACGAGTGGCGGTCCGAGTGCGCGGTCTGAGACTGCGCCGCTGTGCTCGGGCCACAGTGCGCCGTGCGTCCTGCGCGTCACGCGCAAGCAGGGCGACAACTACAATCGCGAGTTCTACGTCTGCAGCCAGCAGGCGAGCGCGAGCTGCGGCTTCTTTGTGTGGAAGGACGAGGTCGGCGACACGACACGGAGTCAGGTTCGCAGTCGAAGCGCTCCGTCGCGTGGACCACCACCACCAGCCACGAGGAGCAGCAGTAGCAATGGCGCACCAGTCCCGTTGTGCGGCTGCGGGCTCCCTAGTGCGCTCTTGACGTGTCGGAACGGTCCGAACCAAGGACGGACGTTCTACAAGTGTCCGCAGCAGCCGCAGGACCAGCAGTGCAGCTTCTTTGAGTGGGTCACGTAGCTCTCTGTCAAGCGAGAGCGAGAGCGAGAGAGAGAGAGAGAGAGAGAGAGAAGAGACGACAGTGTCGACTCGGTCAGTCGCGTGTGCTTGGGCTGTTGCTACTGCTACTACTAGATGAGCATTGGCTGCTCGAGGCTCGTGCTTGTTGCGCTGTCACCACTCTCCATCATCGCTGCGACGACTGGCAGCAGTGAGGCGACACCGCGCGTCGTTGGGCACGGCGGCGCGTCGCACGAGAAGAAGAATGCGCCGAGGAGCGCAATCTCGCTGTCTGCTTCGTTCGTCAGGCGCTGTCCGCACTCGACGAGCTCCGCTGTGACATCGACGGTCGCGCCGCTGCAGCGCTCGTCGAGCTTCAGTGCCGTGTACTCGGAGAGCTGCTCGAGCGGGTCGGAGAGTGCGAGGATGTGCGCCATGGCGTCGAGCCGTTGCTGTAGCTCGCGCTTGGCGTGCTCCATCTGCGCTTCAAGCGCCTTCGCGCGAGTGAGATAGGCGCGGCGCTCGCGCTCGTCTGGGTCCACTAGGCTCTCTGCACGCTCGCATGCTTCGAGCGCGTGACACTGCGAGGCTTGTCGCTGCTCAAGAGGCAGGTCGTTCATGTCGGCGCCATTGCTGCCGTTGCTGGTGTTGTTGTCGCTACTGCTGCCTGTTGCTGCAGCAAAGACGTGGCGCTGGAGCTGCTCGCTGAGTGCAGAGGCGACGTTGCTATCTGCGACTGCGTCCGCCGCTTCGTCTTCGCCGTACACGAGCGCCTCGGACGCTTCGTAGTCGGTCGCGATCGTCGCAATCGGCACGAGGTGGAGGAAGGTCTCCATGCTTGTCGCGCTTGCACGTCGTTTCAGTATGCCTCGGACAAAATGTTGGTGTCAAGGCGTAAGTATTACGAAATTCGCATTATAGGCACGGATCGGGCGTATAATGCGATTATATGAGGATTGCGATGATGCCTTGTCAAGGCACGCTATGCCTGATCTGCGCCTTACCGAGAGCGCCTATCCCGCGCCAGAGTCTGGGGACGCGATGCCATCTCTCGCAAGCACGACACACCCAGCTCACCAGCGCCTGAGTCTGGTGTAGTTCTTCGATATTTTATCTTCAAGTGCATCAGCATCAGCGACTGCAACCCAGCAGCAGCTCCAGTAGCTCCAGTAGCAGTAAGAGTCGCAGGTCTTCACACCAAGTCGTGTCCTCACACACACGCCGCTCTCTCACAGAGCAGCGCCAGCTACCTCTCTATTCACTTCTCATCTTTCCCTCTCTCACACACACGTTGGCACCCAGCCGGGTTTGTCAGCCTGCTCATAGTCGGAAGCAATGAGGCAGTGTTTGTGGCTTTAGGATGATGGCAACGTTCGTCGGCTGAATGTCGGGCCGAGATGTAATTGGGTGTAGTCAACAAGCTGCATTACTCGTCGTCCTACGGTAGCAGAGTGCAACTTCGCAAACGAGCAGGGTTGTTTCATCTACGTCGAACACATCGCATGGATAAGACACATGAAGGCGATCAAGAACTAAATCGAGTCGGTCGTGTGGTTGAGTCAGATCTGCGACCGACTAACGGCTTAGATCCATGTACTAAAGCGCATGTGGTATCAACAAACACCTACTACCAGGAAGACGAAGAGGTGGTGTCTACCTGAGTCGAGTTGGTGGGCTGTGGATATGCGCACAGACACTCAGACATGCACATATGAAGTCTCTTCGCGTCACGCGCAGGCTATGGAATGCCACAAATGGTCCCGGTTGAAGCTTTTGTACTGTCGCTTGGAGTGAGAATGTGGCATTCACAGTGTCTACCCGTTGGCGTTCGATTACAGGTCGGGATGAGAGGTATAGCAGTGCTTGCTAACGCAAGCCAGGGGGGAATCTAAGAAGGGACATTGCTGGGGAGGGCCATGCGCATATAACGCACATATCACTTGCGCCTCATCAGGCGCTGCACGCAAGGCATCTGCGCGGTGCGTTCGAGTCGTTGTGACAGACAAACAAAAAGATACCGCGAGGGTACGCAGCAGGGCGACTCGCATGACCCTACGCGACGGACACACAATCCAGCCAACAATGCAACAGTTTAGACCAGATAGCATGGGCGTGATGAACTGCGAGCGACAGATTAGTGCGTTTAATCGAAATGGACGGCAACAACGAAGACGAGGGGTCCCTCCTACACCGTGGCGTCTCACTTGCGGCACTGCCTCTTTAGATCAAGAGCGCTGACTAAGGCGCTTACCGAGACGAAGCACTTGAGTACAAACGCATCTTCAAGAGCCACATCACGGAGTCGAGCTACACGTATCACCTGCAGAGTCACTTCGACGCCGAGTCAGAGACGATAGGCGTCTGGGCTGATCTCACAAGTTGCCTGGCCACAATTGGGCGGCCAAGACACTCACCGCTCTCAAGTCGAAATGAAGGAATGGCATGCTGGCCCACCACGCTGACTACTCGGCCCAGGACCTCGTGCGTTCGAAAGAGTCGCACCCGAACACCGTCCCAGGTAGGGTGGCCGTAGCGCTCGAACCGGGAACCATGGTGCCTACAAGTGCACCTTTTGCGACTTCACCAGGGGCGAGACCAGTCTTGTTTAGCAAGCTCAAGCACATGTGCAGCAAGAACCCGGCGGCGAAGCATCGACTTGTAAAGCGCAAGCTCGAAGACATGGTATTGAGGCGTTGCAAGCTCTGTCACGGGGTGACATCAAGAGGGAGGCCTCGCTTCGCTAGCACAAAGAGTGCAGCCACTCGTAAGCCGCACGTATCTAGTGTGGTAAACCCACTGCAAAATTCTTCTTGTTCGGGTGCTCAGACTCTCCATCATGTTCCGATCAGGCGCTCGCGCGTCTTGACCACTTCACCGGCATGTTGGAGGTGCTGTTTAGTTTAACTGTTTCGCGAACGCGAATTTGCAAACAGCAACACTATCGCATACAATTTTCAAGATGTCGCTTGGTCAAATGTGAAAATGTACACGTTCGAGTTAGCCTGATTTGCTCCATATTTTGTGGGTTTAATCCACTTTTGAATGATTTGCTAGAAGGATTTGCAAATCAGCAATCCTGATTGGCGAAAGGCACGTGTCAGGAACGTTCTCAACCCGCGATTCTTTCCATGTTTGTAGAACGTGAAAACAACGTTTGACTGCCTCATTTCGCGATGTGTTTTGAAACGACCGTTATACACGTTTGATCGCGAAATAGTTGACCAGTTTTATCGGATAATGATCGCGAAAGGGTTGATCAGTTTTATCGAAAAATTGGAGCGGCTGTTGATTCGCCAAAAGACGCAAAAATGACCAATTGAGTTGTGTCCTCCAACATTGATTCGATGTGAATGTTGCTGGAGGGTACATGTTTGATTTCACATTACCACCACTACGAAACGTGGTTTCAGAACACTGTAAATAGTAGTTTTGAACAAATTGGGTTGCGAGTGGTGTCGTGCTAGTGTTTTGCATTTTATGATGAACACATATATCGCGGTAATTGCTCAGCTTACAAATGTTGGTGTGTTCAATTCATGCCTAAACAAACTCAATGCCTCACTCTCGGGGCAAAGACGACGTGCTACACGTACGCATTTGAGTGTTTAGTACCCAGTGCTACTCGTTTGAGCACGCATAGAGCTTGTGCGATTTCGGATTAGGCATTTTATAGAAACGGGATGTGCGAAATTGTGGGTTTGGTGTGGCGGTGCGGGCATGACAGAAACGCTCTGAGGTGCTGTGTACTCGACATAGATTGTTCAGCAACTCTTTCTTGTGTTATTGGTAAGAGTTTGCCTGTTGCAAGCGCACAAACGAGAACTCCAAATATCCAAGTATGTCAGTGATGAAGACGTATCGACGGTTGTCCCTTGACAAAACAGAACGCCAAAACTACAAGATGATATACTCCGATTTTTGTTTACTTCAGTAGACTAATCCACCAATCTTCCGTCGAGATGGTGACTGCACAACTGAGCAAATCGACAACAGACATTCAATCATGATCATAACAAAAAGACTTTTTACACTCGCCACACAGCATACAAAAATAACAGTTAGCAAAACAAAC
The DNA here is from genome assembly GCA_023333885.1 of Globisporangium parvum. Classification (NCBI taxonomy): domain Eukaryota; phylum Oomycota; class Peronosporomycetes; order Pythiales; family Pythiaceae; genus Globisporangium; species Globisporangium parvum. Next base: position 26,617 of record JAASFT010000065.1, read on the forward strand.
AGCACTTAGCCAAAAACACAACGCAGAACGCACAATCACACAAATACACAAATACACAAACACACAAACACAAAACCGAGCGACGGCTGAATTATCCGATATTTGTTGACGACCTACGCGTTTAACGTCGTACTTTATCACTTTTTTCTTTATGTCATAAACATCCTGGCAGTTATTTTTTTGTCCCATTGAATCCTTTCTTGAACAAACGTGAAATGTTTGCGCTTTTTACCATGTATTCATAGTACTTGCGAAAAGCGGACGTCGAACCTGAATATTTGACACATTCTTCATCTTGGAACTCATTTTAGGTTGAGCACATGCCTCTCACAAATCATGGAAGAAATCCGGCTCACTCGAACGTACTCTGAGTACCACATTTTGCACTCCCAGTGGATGTTCCCCACGATCTTCGACCCTCTATCAATATGGAGTCGCCTTTGCGCCAGTGGCCCTCCACAGTACGGCGCCGAAGCTTAACCCTTTCGCGGTCAAAAGTGTATAATTTACACGTTTGACGGTCGTTTCAAAACGCGTCGCGGAAAGAGGCAGTCAAACGTGTATATTTTACACGTTTGACAGTCATTTCAAAACGCGTCGCGGAAAGAGGCAGTCAAACGTGTATATTTTACACGTTCTACAAACATGGAAAGAATCGTGGGTTGAGAACGTGCCTGACACGTGCCTTTAGCCAATTGGATTTGCTGATTTGCAAATCCTTCTATCATAACATTCAAAAGTGGGTTGAACCCACAAAAACGTGGAAGAAATCAGTCTCACTCGAACGTGTAAATTTTACACGTTTTACGAAGTGACATCTTGACAATTGTATGCGATAGTGTTGCAAATCCGCGTTTGCGAAAGGGTTAACCTCCAAGTTGAAACATCTCCCAAACGCTTCCTCGTGAGTCTACATGCAATCCAAGTCACTGCTCATGACTAACTGGTGTGGATTCTTTCAGGCACGCCTCTCCGCTGCTCGCCCAGTAATTTCCACCAGATATTTGGTTTTCTAGCTGATACACTTTGCATTATTGGCTTTTCAGCCACCCATCAGCCAGCGTTTCCGAAAATTGCAGTGTTCCTGGAAAATGTGAGCGTTGACGAAAAATCTAATGTTGGTAATATTGTCTTCCGAGTCAATCGCTGTTGTTGTTCATCGTTTTTCACATTTCTCATTAGTGGGTGAATGATTGACAAATAGCAAATCACTCGTGTGTCTGTCCTTGAAGCCCATAGATTCGAGAGACAGCCACGGCACCACCGATCACTGTCGAGTCAGCAACTTGTCAGCATAGCGGTGGTCGACAGCAATAGCGAGCGAAGACGCGTCGTCGTCGTCGTCGTCGCGAGAGTGTGAGCGAGAGCGAACGAGTTCAAGTCCGCACGTAACCTCACATTTGACATCAATGTTTGAGAATTGAACAAAATGTTACAAAATAAGCTGAGGGATAACCTCTGTTTATTTTGGCCAAACCACAATTTTATCAAGGCGGAAATATTTCGAGATGACGTTGGTGTTTCTACCAAACTTGTCGAACGCGAGGCGTGGTTTGAACTCGATCCAAACACGGCGAGGATATCCAATTGATGTACAGCGTTGGAACGCAAGGCGACTGAAGGGATTCGGTTTTGTACCGGTATTGTCGTTGTTTGACGGTATCTTTGATGTATACCTGAAATGTCCACGCGTATATTCAGTATAATAGTAGCGTCTACATGTATACTTCATGAATACGAGTGAACTCTTCAATTACGTCTCGTGACGCGTTGACTGGACTTGTGAGGGTCGTTGAGCAGTGGCACTGGCACTCGACGCAGTCGCCTCCAAGATGTTCCCAAGCGACGTCTTGCGCGGCATGTCGGCGCCTTGGAGCAAATCCGCAACTGATCGTTCGCGCCATGAGGACGCTGCATCCTCACAGCAGCAGCAGCAGTCGTCGTAGTGACGGCGGCAGGATGGGGAACAAGGTCTGGTGGCGACTCGAGCGTCGATATATCCTCTTGTTGCTCAAGGTGGCGGGCCACTGACCGACTAGACGAGCTCGCTACTTCTGATGTGAGCCACCGACAGCCACCAACAGCGCACTGCGTGATTGAGCACGCGCGTAGACTCCCAGCACACACGTCGTAACTTCAGTGACGCAAGCGCTCTCTTGCACACAGGACGCTGCCTGTATCGCGAGGACTCTATTTGATCGTAATCGTCTCACCGACCTTCTTCGCAGCGTCCTTGAGCGACTGGAGCTTCTCCTGCTGCTCCGCGTCCAGCAACGCCTTCTCGTCCGCCGACAGCTCTTTCCCAAACTGCAGCGCAGTCACAGTTCGAGAGACGTCCAGCACAGGCACGCACGACACTGGTTAGCTCTGTTTTGTAGCAGCACATTCTCTGCCTTGCCATCCATCCACACAAAGGCATGCGCACTCTGTCTTGCTTCTGGGTCATGATCTGCTCGTACTGCTGCCACTCGCGCACGAAGAGCGGCACGAACTTTGGCGCAGCGTCCTTGTGGCGCTTGAACTCGTCACTGCCATGCACCAGTTACAATCAACCGCATGCAGCATGCGTGCATGTGTGAGCAAATCGTGGCGGCGAACGATGACCAATGGGTAGTGGATTGCCGCCAACGCGTTCGGACATGAACGCACCGGACGTATTGGTCGCCGAGGATGCGCATGTGCGGTGCGAGCTTCTTCTTGTGCAGCGTCAGGATCCGGCGGTAGAGCCGCAGGACGTCGCGCTTGCTCGTCGCGATGGCGCTCATCGTTCGCGTCGACCGTCAGAGCTCGTTGTTGTTGATGTGCGGCTCTGTCGTTTGGGGTCAAATGAAGGTAGTGACATAATGGAGGGAGACTCTATGTATCGCAACAACATCGCGCGCTTTAACTCGGTTTTAACTATGCTTGTCAAATGAGGTTTTGCACAGAAGAAGTGTCACCCAGATGCAAAACGCCAGCTTCACTTCTGCTTCATCGGCTCGCCCCACCTCCTTCGACTGCCGGCGCGATGCGCGCGTTCACGAGCAACGTCAGTCTCGACGCATGGCTCTTTGGCGAAGAGAAGCAGAGCGACGCGTCCGTCGCCTCTGCGTCCACAGCAGCAGCCGCGGCAGCGTCGCGCAATAGCATCCCCAGCCGCAATAGCACGACGCGAAAGAGCACGGCTGCGCCACCGCGTGCAGCAGAAGCCGCGACCGCAGCAGGAGCAGCACGAAACGGCAGCAGCGCAGTCGCAGCGAGTGGCCGATCGAACTCGCTGCCTGCGCAGCAGTTCATGAACCGCATTCCGCGACCGAAGAAAGCGTCGTTCGCGATGCCGGGGCGGTCCACGCCGTCGCCGCCGCGTGCCAATGGCGCGAGCAATGCGAGCAAAGGCAAAGACCGTGCGCAGTCCGACGTGCCGTCGTACCCGTTCCCAGTCAGCTCGAAGCTGCGCAAGCTCTTCCAGAACCGTCCGAACCGCCTGCAGTGGGCGAAAGGCCGCAACGGACTCCCATTTGGCACGTCATCGGACGACAAGCAGTCGGCCACAGCGCCTCCACCAGGGCTGCTGAGCATGTCGGGCGCGTCGTTCGAGCGGCTGCAGGGCCACGTGCCGTTCTCACTGAAAGAGATCGTGAAGGACCCGAAGAAGCTGCCGTTCTTGCTCCAGTGGCTCTCGACGGACGACGCCATGGTGAGCGCAAAGACCAACTACCACCAAGTGCTGCTCTTCCTGCTCGAGCTCGAGCAGCTCCAGCTCGTGCCGGAGGAGCAGCGCCACGAGCAGGCGATCAAGATCTGGGACAAGTACATCGCCAACAGCTCGGAGTTTGAGATCTCGTCGACGCTCGAGCTCACGGTCGAGCTCGAGCAGCTCGTGCGCACGAGCATCGACCGCGGCGGGAGCTCAGTCCTCGACGGCTTCTTCCCGATCCAGAAGCTTGCGTACATGCGCTTGACGCGCGAAGAGATGCCGCGGTTCCTCAAGAGCTCCGAGTACCTCGCGATGCTCACGGCGACGGAGAACGACACGGAGTCGGTGCCGATGGAGCGGATACTCCAGGTACACCTCATTGTGTCGAGGACGCTGTCCGTACTGCCTGCTGCTGCTGCTGTAGATACCAAGGACTCACATGCGTGTGGCTCTGTCGTATCCCACACTAGCAACCGCGCGCCGCGCACTACTTCCTGCTCTTCCTCATGCAGAGCCGGCAGCACTTTGAGCTCTACTTCTGGCTCCACGTCGAGTACGTCCTCACGCCGCTGCTCGAGACGGCGCAGTACGCGCTCTTCTGGAAGCTTGCGCGCGTGCTCGTGCACAAAGCGCAGAACGACTCGCAGGCGATCACGCTCACGACCAAGAACGACCTCGTCCTCGCACTCGAGTCGCGCGCGTTCGACACGAAGCTCTCGCCGCCGCAGCCACTCGCCAAGGCGCTGTTCGCGAAAGCGCAGCAAGAGATCTTTGTGATGCTCCGGTCGTCCTGGTTCGACCGGTTCATGAAGAGCAACTTGTATAAAGTCGCGCTCAAGGACTCGCTCATTCACTTGGAGCGCGAGGAGTCGACTGAGGACTCGCCGCCAAAGCTCCTCTCGCGGTCGTTCCCAGCGCTCGCGTACGCGCGGCCGCTCCAGCCACGAGACGACGGCAGCAGTGATGCCGACGAAGACGACGGCGTCTTGAGCAGCAACGAAGAGACCGTCGAGACGCGGAGCATCACGAGCGAGAGCAAGGGCGAGCACGAGAGCGAGAGCGAGAGCGGCAGTGGGAGCGACAGCTCGGACGAGAGCGACGAGAGCGACTTTTCCAAGATGGTGCTCAACCTCGAGAGCATCATCCGGCTCACGAACCTCCCAGACGGACTCCAAGTGCACTACCGTCCGCACTACGACGCATCGAGCGGGGCACTGCGCGACGGCACGGAGGTCCAGGACGCCGCAGTCGACCGCGTCCTGACGTTTGCGACGTTTGTCGAGAAGAAAGATGACCGCGAGCCAGAAGGGACGCTCATGGTCATGGCCGTGCCGCCTCCGCTCGAGCGCGACGCGCGCGTCAATGACGACGACGCAGACATTCGGAACCGCGTGAAGGCGTTTCTTGTCCCTGACGGCCGCACGCTCATTCGACCGCAGCACGCGAGCGAGCGCCGGCCAGACGACACGCTGTTCCCGTTCCAGCAGAGCGGCCGCAACGGCTTTCTCTTTGGCTCGGTCTACCTCACGTACGAGTCAGTCGTGATCGGCACGAGCAACGACCGCGTGTTCGTCGCCAAGGGCTTCTGCGTCCTCTCGCACCTCCCGCTCGTGCGCACGCTCCGGCGCCTCGTCGAAGCGCACGTCGTGAACGCTGCGGCGCCCGCGGACGTCTTTAGCCACGAGCGCCTCAGTGCGCTCTTCCACGCCGACAGCGCCAAAACCGCGTCGCCAAAAGCGGCGCTGAGCAACACGCTCGTGACGCACGCGAGTTCGCTTGCGCGGCGCTACAGCAGTATCTTGAACTTGCCGCTGAGCATCTTGGAGACGCGCGTGGACGTGTCGGTGCGGCCGCTCTTTGAGCACTTTGGCACCGCGCTCGTGCTCCAGATCCTCGGCAGCGCGCTCCTCGAGTGCAGCGTCGTGCTCGTGTCGAGCCAGTACACGCTCCTGACCGAGTGCGCCGAAGCGATTCGCGTGCTCCTGCGTCCGTTTGCGTGGTGCCACGTGTACGCGCCCGTGCTGCCAAAGCCGCTGCTGTCGTACCTCCAGTGCCCCACGCCGATCCTCGTCGGCGTCCACAGTGCGTTCGCGTCGCGCGCCGACTTGCCATCGTCTGGGTTCTACTTGGTCGCCGACATGGACCGCAACACGGTCGAGTTCATTGGCGACCAGCGCGTCGCGTGGCGCGGTCTCGGGCTCCAGGACGACCGCACGGACGCGATCTACTTGCCGCGGGCGTTCGAGACTGCAAAGCGCGAGCTCGATCGGCTGCTCATGCCCACGCGTCTAAGCTACGACCGCATCGGCAGCGCGAACGCTACGAGTAGCGCAGACGCTGCTGTCACGGACGAGCAAGTGCGGCTCGTGTGTCTCGAGCTCTTCTCGGGACTGCTCGCAGGTCACACGAACGCGTGTCTCGTCGTGGGCGACACGAAGGAGTCGGTCGTGATCTTTGACGAGACGCAGTTCCTCTCGACGCGCGACCCAGCGGACGCGCGGTTCTACCAGGCGCTCATGCGCGCGCAGTGCTTCTCCGAGATCATCAGTGCGCACAGCATCGACCGGAAAGAGAGCAGCGACAGCGACGCAATGGCCGCCGCCGCAGCAGCAGCAGCTGAAGCACACGCGGCGCACGACGACGAGGACGACGACGGCGTGATCTAAGAGCGAGACAGAGTGTGCACGAAACCACGGAGACAGAAGGAGGAGGCGGGGTCTCTCTTAGGACGCGCGTCTGTGCCATCGTTCGCTCACTCTACGAGCGTCGTCTCTCTCTGTCTTGATGATGCGGACGAGTCAGTCGTCTGCTCCGCTGCGCGCCACTTTCTTCTGCGGCGAACCGATCGGCACGTCTGCGCCATCGTCGTCACGGGCGTTGTCTTGAACGTCAACCGAGTCGCGCGTGCGCTTGTTCGAAGCCGCCGCCGCCGACTCCGTCGCGTCCTCATTGCCGTCGGCAGCAGGAGCTGAAGGCGTAGAAGGCACTGCTGCTGCTTCATCCGCAGTCGCACCTTGCGTCGCCTCCATCGCGTCTTCCTCGAGCAGCTGCGTCGACTCGCTCGCAGGAGCCGCTTCCGTCGCGTCCTCCTCTGCTGCTGCTGCTGCGCTGCCGATGTCTTCGTCGTCGACCAGCATCTGCGTGTCGGCGACTTCAGTGTCGTCCATGACCTGCGTGGCCGCGTCGCCACTGTCGAGGACTTGCGTATCCTCCATGCGAATGGCGTCATCTGCCGCAGCGTCGACCAGGCGTTCGCCGTCCTCCTCTGGCATGTCCTCGTCCATGTCTTGCGTCGGCACTGCTGCTACGTCCTCCTCGCCACCATCATCGTTGCCGTTCGCTGCCGTGCCAGGCGAGTGCGAGCCAGCGCTCGCATCGACGCCACTTGCGCGCGCTTTCGGCTTTCGGCCACCGAGTTGCTGGAGCAAGTCGTCTTCGCTGTCCGAGTCGTCGTCGTCGTCACTCAGTGTCGTCACGCGGCGCAGTCGCCGTCGCGGACGAGTCGACTCGTTTGGCGCAGCACTTCCTCGCGCCAATAGCTCGAGGTCGAGATCGACGTCCGAGTCGTTCAGCTTACCGTTCTCGTTCTCGTTCTCGTTCTCGCCATCCTCGTCCTCCGACTTGGACGCAGCGTCGTCGTCATTGTCATCTTCGTCCGACGAATCGTGCGTCTTGCGGTGGAGCTTGAGGAACTTGACGCGGCGCTCGATCTGCTCCGCCGTGCGGTCGCGATCCTGGAACATGTCTTCGTACGAAATGACTTCGTAGACCGACGGCAAGTGCCGGTACATGCGGTACATCTTCTCCAAGTACCGGTCCTCGACCTTTGTCCAGTTCTTCGCGCGGTCTGCCCCAGCTTTCGACGTCGCAGCGCGTGGCTTCTTCGCTTTTGTCTTTGGTGCGGGCGTCGCGCTCGTAGACGCGGCCGCCACAGCAGCAGCGTCAAACTCGGCTTCACCCTCCGACTCGTCCTCGCCACGCGTGCGCTTGGCCGTGACGAGCGCCGACGCTTGAAAGTCCGACGGCGCGAGCGTGAACTGGAACTCCTCTTCGCCCTCGAGCTCCTCGGCGTCGATCGCTCGCTTCTGCCGCCGCACTTCGTTGATGAGCGCGATCTGCTTCTCGCGACCGAGCGCAATCGCCTCGGACCGAGACTTGGCCATCGAGTCGAGCGGCTCGTAGTTGCGCTGGAGCAGCAGCGCAGACTTGACTGCGTACGGCTGGCGCAGGAGCGACTCGACAAAGAGCAAGTGGTTCTGCTGCGCCAAGGCAAAGTAGTCTCGCACGACGCCGCGGATAAAGTCCAAGAAGGGCTTGAAGTCCGACTGCTTCTGGATCGTGGCGTCCTGGAGCATGCGGTGGAAGAGCAAGAGGACGTGGATGCTGAAGAGCAGCGGCTGCATCGTCCAGTCCTTCTCGTGCGGGTAGATCGGGAAGTGCTTGATGCGGTAGAAGAACGAGTGGATGTAGTGGTTCACGCGCGCGCTGTTGTCGCGGTACGTCGCGAGGAGGAAGCAGTACATCTTGATCGTGTCGGGCGACAGGAGGCTCTGGAAGTACCGCCGCACGTCAAAGTCCGCCTCCTTGCGCTGCATCTCGAGCAGCAGCTGCGCCTGGCGCTCCGCTTCTTCCTCTTCGTCCGACTCGGACTCGGACACGTCGCCGTCTTGCTTTGCTTTCTTTGCTTTCTTCTTCTTGCTGTAGAGCAAGAGCATCAGCATCAGCATCACAGCGAGTGAGACACTGTGTGACTGTGCTCAGTTGAAGACAAGAGCAGACTTTGTGTGAGGCGCGTACTTTTCCAGCAGCGCTTTGCGGCGCGAGAGCACTTTGATGGTGCCCTGCGCGTCGAGCATCTTGAACACGAGCTGCGTTGAGGAGAGAGAGAGAGAGACAGGGAGACAGCGAGTGATGGTCAGTCGCACGGCATCCACCACGAAATAACCAACCGAATCCCATGGACGTACGTGCGTGAGCGTGACGACGTCTGCGACGTAGTCTTTCGAGAACGTCCCAGGCGACCACGACCGCAAGAGCACAGGCAAGCGATCCAAGAAATCGCGCTCGTACAGGATCTTATGCTGGAGCGAGTCCGCGATGCGCTGGTAGCGCGGGTCGTCGCTGCTGTGGAGCTCGGTCAAGTACGACATCATCTCGGTCAAGAGCTGCACGGACACAGTCATGCCGTGGACATTCTTCACGCTCGCGTACGTCTCGATCGACTGGAGCACAAAGTTGAACGAGAACATGTCGAGCGTCGAGAGCACGGCTTTCTCGTCGAGCTCGGGCTTTGCAGGCGGTGCCGGCGCTGGCGTTGCAAAGTCCATGTTCTGCAGCAGCTGCGTCTTCGCTTTCTCGTGCGCGCGCACTTGCTGGCGGTAGTGCGACTTCTGCGCCTGGAGCTTCAGACGGTGGTACGTCGTGAGGAACCAGACGAGGTGGAAGTACTGGAGTCTGTCAGTGGACACGAGCTTGCTGCTCCCGCGCCGGAACTCGTTCTTGAGCGAGTTCGTGAGCTGGAAGTACGACTTGGCCACGAGCGAGTCGCAGATCTCCATGAGCACGCTCATCGTCGAGCTGCAGACACACGCATAGTCGATAGATAGGCAGATGCACAAGCATTCACCATCAGCTCCGTCTCTAGACCATCTGCACCAGACGTCCTAGGATCCGAGACGCACCGGTCTGACTCGGTCACTTTTGCGCTCGAGCTGAAGATCTCGCTGATGTCAGCGGCTGGACCTGCGCGCTGGCGACCGCCGCGTCGACGCGTCACCGGCTTCTTCGCCGCTTGCGGCACTTGGTCGTCAGCGACTTTCGAGAAGTTCGTGAGCAATGTCGACCGCCCAGTTGGTCCGACGAGCGTGAGGACGCCGCCAAAGTTCGAGTGGCGACGCGAGCCGCCGAGCTTCTGCTGCTGCCCTGAGAGCTTCTCCGAGTGGAGCGTCTGTGTGAGACTCACACTCTTGGCCGCAGCCGCCGCCGCAGCAGCAGCGACGTTCGATGCCGCGCCTGCTCCTGCTGTCGTGTCGACGCCAGTGAGGCGCTGCTTTGCAAACGCAGCGACGGCTTTCGGGTGCGAGCAGTTGAGCGTGAGGTCCATCATCTCCATGATCAGCAAGTTCCACTCGCGGTTCTCGGCCGACTCAATGTCCTATATGCCGTGAGCAATGCATACCACACTGTCGCGTAAGATAAGTGCTATCAGGTAGTCGCCACATTCGGTCCTCACAGAAAGAAAGCACGCGCACCTGAGCAAAGAGCAAGATCATCTCGTACGCGCTCTCTTCGTGCAGCGTCTGGATGAAGTCCTCCTGCAAGTGGCTCAAGTACGTCGTCGTGGACGTGACGAAGCGCGGGTCTTCGTTCGGAATCGCGAGGACATTCCGAATGAGCGTGAGCACAAGCTCCATGTTGAGGTAGTCCTAGAGCGAGCAGCAGGCGCAGAGTGCGCAGTCAAAGTGTGAGGCACAGTCGAACCGTGTAGACAAGCAAAGCGCGCGGGCCCGACCTGCGCAGTACGTGCTGAGCCTTTGCGCGAGAGCGGGTCGACGAGGATCGTCATGAGGATCGGGACGATGTCGTGGCGCAGGAACGCGTACTTGTACGCGCGGAGGTACTTGAGCTGCTGCGCGACGTTCGTCGACTCCTTCGTCGGCTTCATCGTGAGCATCACGAGCACTTTGAGGATCGAGAACACGAGCGACCTGCGTTACTCAGCACGTGCGTAGGATTGGAAGTGGAAGTGTGAGCGACGGCGCATGAGCCAGTCAGTCCGTCCGTCTTCAGTCAGCACCCGCACGCACGCACGCACCAGTCGTGCTGGTGGTTCAAGAGCAATGGCAGCAGCTTCTTCTGCAGGATCTTCCACTTGCCGAGCTGCTTTGCCACGAGCTTGTACTTGGCGTGGTCGCGCCGGATCGCGCGCTGGAGATCGTGGATCCACTCTTCGCAGTCCTCGCCGCGCATGAGCACGGGCTCTTCGCCCTCGTTCTGCACGCGTAGCATGCCCAAGTTTGAGCACACGAGCAGCAGCTCGTTCATCATTGCGCGGTCGAGCGCAGGCTCTTTGTCTCCAGCAGCGACATCGTCGTCGTCGCCAGACGAGAGCCCAAAGTCGTCGAGCTCATCGTCGTCGTTGTCATTTGCGTTTGCAGCAGTACCGCTCACGTTCGTCGCGCCAGCTGCGCGGCGCGCTTCTGCTGCAGCAGGGGTCTCTCCGCTGTCACTCACGTCGACTGCGCCGCCAATGCGCGCTCGCACGCGCTCGTCGTCGCCGTCTGCTCGTCGCTCCATTGCTCTTGTAGTCGTTATGGCGCTAAAATGTGGCGCGAATGCTGTGTGCAAATCCTCGCTTTTATCACTACCAACATCTTCGAATAAACAGCCGCCTCACAGCAACAACAACATCGTTCGCACCACCACAAGTATGGAGTCACTCGCAGATCCGACGCAGCAGGCGAGCGCGCAGCATGCGTTCCAGATGAACGGCCAGGTCGCACAGCAGTCTGCGATGATGCCACCAAATGCAGCTGCAGCAGTCGACGCCTCGGGCGTCTACGACGCGCGCAGCAGCAGCAGCAGTGCGAGTGGGAGCCACCACATGACACGCCAGCAGCAGCAGCAGCAGCTCCACCTCCAGCAGCAGCTCCACGCTCAGCAGCTGCGTCAACAGCAATCGATGGACCTCGTGGGCAATCCGTACGCCCAGCACCCGTACGCGCGCGAGCGCACACCGACACCACCCAGCATGATGGTCCACCGCACACCAGGCAGCAGCGGTGCCAATGGCGAGCCGCGCGCTGTGCACTTGCTCTCTGTCTGCGAGTCGTGTCTGCTCGTCGTGCGCTTACCCGGGTACGACATGTCGTTCCGTCGCATCGTCGAGCGCAAGTGTCCGCGCTGCGGCGGCATGCTCACGCTGCCGCAGGAGAACATGGAGATGTTCATTCTCTACGGCCACTACATCCCCGAGTCGGTCGGCGCGACGATCGTGCTCGGGACGATCGGACTGCACCCGTCGCTGCGCGCGGACTTTGTCGCTGCGGTCATGAACGAGCTCCTCATCCCGCTCCAGACTGACTTTGTCTACGACGTCGCGGTGCCGAAGCGCCAGGACGGACTCGGCATGTCGCTCCGCATGACCAGTACGTCGTCCCGTGTGTGCATGCGTCTCTAGTAGCTATCGCGTCGAAGGCGAGGTGATGCTCACTCGATGTGACTGTGACTGTCGAAACAGAGGGCGACCTCGTGGTCGGCGGCTTCATTGACTTTGAGAACAACACGGAGAGTCCGTCGGTCGCTGCGCGCATCATCGCAGTCGGCGACGCGCTCGTCGCGATCAACAAAAAGTCGATCGTCGCGTCGTCGTTCGAGACGAACATCCGCATGCTCTCGCACGCCGCGTCGCCAGTGTACCTCACGTTCCGCCGCAGTTGCGCCGTCACACTGCTGTGAGCACGCTGGCGTCGCTGTTAACGCCCACATTTCCATTCGTACACGCCCATTTACACCCACAAACATCCATTCACACTCCACGAGCTCTCTATGATCCTGCAGTAGCAGCGCTAGGTGCTCGCGTAGCTCCCTGCGCTGAGCAAGCCCTTGGTCGTGACGACGCCGATGAGCGCGCCTTGGTCGCACACAAAGCAGTGGTCGCACCGGAGCATCGTGAAGATCATGTGGAGGTCGTCGAGTGGCGTCGCGCTCGAGATCGTCATCGCCATCGGTCGGATCGTGCAGACGCCGCCGCTCGTGATCTTGAGCGTCTCGTTGAGCTTCTCGCGCTTGCGCTCGGACCAGCCGTCGTTCAGGAGCGCGAGCATCTTGTCGTCGTCCATGAGGAACGGGACGTGACTGCCGCCAGGCGCGAACGCATTGCCCATGTTGCACGACAGCGCGTTGTACGTGTGGTCGACCGACTGGATGCCGTTGAGGCCGCCGCCGCCGTTGCTGCGCGTCCACGAGAGCTTGTCTTTCATCGTGCGCCACGAGAAGCCGCTCGCGCCGCTCTTGACTGGCTCGCCCAAGTCGATCTCGACGTCTTCGAGCCCGTGGACGTCGTAGAAGTGGCGCACGAGCTTCTTCGCCTGCGAGCCCGAGAGCACGCCGATGAGCACCATCGTCGCTTCGTTCTGGAGCACTGGCAAGTCCTGGTTCGGCAAGCGCTGGATCGCGAGCAAGACCTTGGCGATCGTCGTGCGCTTCGTGATGTACACGACGTGCGGCTCGACAATGTCGCCGGCAGTCAAGTCCGAGCCAAAGTCCAGGAGCGGCAAGTACGGCAAGCCGCTCACGAGCAAGAGCGTGTCGTAGACCGACTTCTCTTTCCACGCGTTGCTCGCCGCGATCGACGCGAGCACGGCGCAGAAGATCGGGAGCATGAGCTGCATCTCGCCCGTGATCTCGAGCGCAATCACTGCAGCCGACACCGTGCGCGTCGATGCACCAGCGAACGCAGCAGCGCCAGCGAGCGCGTACGTCCCAGGGATGACGTTCAGTACGAGCGCGAGCGCTTCGCCACAGAGGCGACCGAGCGCGGCGCCAGCGATGAACGTCGGGACCCACACGCCAGTCGGCAGTCGCAGCGTGATGCACAGTGGCAGGAGCAGCACTTGGAGGAGACAGAGAAGCGAGAGCGAGTAGAACTTGGACACGTCGAGCCACTGCGGCGGGAGCGCGGCGTCAGTGAACAGCGCCTTGAGCTCTTCCATCGACGTCGTGCGCGCAAACTTGCCGGGGAAGAACGTCGCAGCAGCCGTGACGATCGCGACGACGATCGGGTCGATCCAGACCACGCAGAGCTGCTTCCAGCGCCGCGTCGACTTCTTGAACGCGCTGCGGCGCTGCGCGACGACGCGCACGGCCCAGACCATCGCAGTCGCGACGACACCGACGACTGCGCCGAGCACGGCGAAGAGCGGGATCTCCCAGACCGAGTACGCATGCGGCGGGAACGACGTCTCGAGGATCATGCCTGAGCGCTCGCGCGACGTGTTGTTCACGAGCGCAAGCGTGAGCTGGAGCATGATCGCGCCGGCGACAGAGCTCACGAACGCCTTCATGTAGTTCGACATGAGGTAGTACGTCGCCGTGACTTCCATTGAGAAGAGCACGCCACCGATCGGCGACGAGAACGTCGACGACACGCCGACCGCGCACGCCGCAGCGAGGAGCTGCACGCGCGCGTGCTCACGGTCGCTGAAGCGGTAGTAGAACGGCGACTGGAGCAAGTGGTGTGTCACGATCGACATGATGTGGACGTACGCGCCTTCGGTGCCGACGACGAGTCCGGAGCCAACGGCGCAGATGAGTCCGCCGAGCTTCGCGAGGAGCGTCGCAAAGTCAAAGTACCCAGGGAGGTACATGCGCGGGTCGACGCCTGTGAGAATGGACTTCATCTGCGAGATGCCCGAGCCTGCACGCGGAGCCACGTGTGAGACGATGGCTTGGAGCAGGAGAGCAGGAGAGCAGGAGAGCAGTCGAGATGGATGAGCAGACGAACCTGCAGCTACAGGCGAGAGACGCGTGATGAGGATCCCGAGTTGCGAGAACACGATCGTGTGCGCCGTCCAGATCACGTACTTGGCCACGTACGAGTCTGTGAGGTCGATGAGGAGGCGACGCAGTGCGATGAGGAGCTCGCCACACCTGAGCAGCACGCGAGCGACAGACAGTAGCGACACGTTAGCGCTGCCTGGTGCCAGATGCTCACGAGCAGATCCCAGCCCCGGAGCAGACTGCAGTCGCACCGTCGCATGCCGTAGCCAAGCGGGCCGCCAATGACGCCGAGCAGCACGAGGAAGCTCAGGACTTTGATCTGGCGGCCGTAGAACTCGGCCGAGCTCTTCGGTTTGTACCGCGCGCCACCAAAGAGCGAGCCGAGCGACCGCGAGCGCTGTGAGTGGAGCATCGGCTTGCGGAACTGGTCGAAGAGGTGGTACTCGGAGCCGTCAGTGTCGCAGCTCGGACTCGCGCCGCTCGAGGCGTGGCGAGAGAACCGCAGGAGGTCGCGGATGTCGACGGCAGTGGCGCCAGGCGGCGGGTTTGCACTCGCAGCTGCTGCGAGGTTGCCGCTGATGTCTGCGTCGTAGGTCGTGAGGTCGGGTGTCGCCGGTGCGGCTGCGGTTGGACTGCTGTGTCCGTCCTGGTACGACAGCGCGCGCTGCTGGAACTCGTGGAGACTCCCGATGCGGCCGACGCGGCGCTTGTGCGCAGGCAGCAGCTCGTCCTGCAGCTCCATCGCGCAGATAGTTGGTATCCACGCGTTGTGCGTGTGTCTATCGGTGTCGTACGACGAGCGCACGGATGACGCGAGTGCTGGGCTCGTGTGTTGCTGGCGAGCGCGCGAATGGAGCGAGTGCTCTGGAATGGCGAGTGCGCGAATGAACTGCGTGTCCAGCGAGCAGCTGGACCTGGAGCGCCACTGCGCTACTGTCCTCCTCTCGCTCCGCCTGCTACTTCTTCTCGCTCACCTGCGCTCTTCTCGAGCCACACAGTTCAGCTCAGCTCAGCTCAGCTTTCTCGAGCTGTTGCGGTCGTCGTCGTTAGCTCGCAGCGCGTCAGCGCGACGGATCTGAGTTTCACAATTTTCAAGGTCGGAACGATCAAATTCACCGAGACTTGGCTCGGAAGTCAAACAGGAGCATGCGCTTTCTTCAGATTTCAAGAAATGCACAGGCTAGTATTCGAACCACATACACACGACACTGAGGTTTGTCGCATGTGAGTGATGCAACGGTTCGCGACGTGAAACGCAAAACGATCTTTTCAACTTTTTGAGAGATCAGAACATACAAGGTACATCGTAGACACATGCACACAACGATGCATTGTAGTCTTGTCAACAAAACGCATGCACGACGAGCAGTGACCTGACCGCTGTGTGTCGCCTCGTTGGGCGTTAAGCGTCAAGTCTCTCACTCAGAGCACAAGCCGGGAGGCCAGAAAAGCTGATGACTGACTCCCACAAACGTTCAATCAAGCACAAGGAAGTACCGAGCACCACAACCAGTCATCGATCACTTGCACAGCCATCGTGAGTGCGGAGCTGGGAGTTAGTACTCATGGACACAATTGGGATTCCATGAGACTGCATGAGCCTGCAAAGCTCCAGTTCGACAGAGACACGGAAGTCGCCGACGCTTGATAAAAACTACATCACTCTACCTGAGAGCATTCGGGCTCAACCGAGCGGAAAGGAAAATAGTGTCACGCACAATTCGGTCTCGTTCTCGTGTAACATGCATGTGTAGCGAGTTCAAATGTGCGTACATCAGCTTCATTTGCTGCATGTATTGTGAGTTCAAATGCGTGTACATCAGCTTCATTTGCTGTTCGGCATATGTCAATCTATGCATTATCACACATCATTTCTATCAGACACAACATACACTACCTCGTCTGTGAAGTGCGATGAGAGGTCGAAATTATGTCCTTTGCAACGTCAGCAAGTCGACAAAGAAATCGCCGTCTACAACCTCTGCCGCGTCGTCCGCCGCGTCGTTAGCCGCGTTGCCATCGAGCGTGGAGTCGAGCTTAGAGTCGGGCTCAACTCGAGCATGCTTGGCTTGTGCCTTGGCCTTGATGTTCTACGCGTAGCAACATCGAGCGAGACGGCTACGCACGATCACGACTAAAGCATCACCAACGAGTAACACTGCCACCTCATGGTTGGTGTGCTGGCCCCGATTCAACAAGTTTAGTGAACATGAAGCGCCGAAGACAAAGACAAAGAGAGAGGCAGTGTAATAGTCAGAGAGAGAGAGATCAATACGTGTAACTAGCGAGATAGTCTTGCAATCAAATGATAGCGATCATGTGATGAAGAACCTGTTGGCGTCGCGACGACGCCAGATAACCCAAACTTGATTGCCCAGACGTGTGCCAGTCCACGAGCAACAGAGCAGCAGCGCAGCAGAGCAGCAGAGCAGAGACATGCCTGTGTTGCATTCTATCAATCACTTTTCCACTTGCGATCTACTACTGAAGTCACCACCTCCTCCTGACAGGTTATGAGAGCCAATGCGACCAACTTCACTACCAAGCTGCGCAAGTTCGACGGAACCAGCTATCGAGTGTGGACGCGGCAGCTCCAGCTCTACCTCGAGGTCAAGGACGTCTGGCGTGCTGTGCTCGAGCCGTCACCGACGTCGCTCCTGTAACGGGACCAACCCGATACGCGTCGTACATGTGCGCGTGAGGAAGCTGTTCTGACTGTATTTTACGGTGGCTTCCTTGGCCGTGTGAAAACTACCGAAAAATCCTGCAAGGTAAATGCATGCGCTGGCGTAATGTGATAGGCTGAAATCTCAGACCCGCCAGCCTATGAAAAACAACAACTGAGCATGTGCTCGTGACGCGTACGAGTCACATGGGAGTGATGGTCCTGCCTACTAATGCAAATATACAAACATGCAATGGTCACCTAGGCCCATTACAGCTCCCGCTAGCCGCGGAAGAGCCCGGTGGAGAACGGCCGTATCACCAACTTGAGCTCCGACAAAAGCTCCCATGACACCCTCTCTGCACTGAGCGGCGAGATCGCCGCGGAGGTCGCAGCCCTTGCGCACCCGCAGGAGATGCTCAACGCGCTCCAGAAGCCTCACGGGCACCTGCTCGACACGACTGTGGCGGCGCTGATGCGTGAGTACCTTTCGCCGTTCCTGTATCAAGGCGGCGACATGCCCGACCACATGCACAAAACGCGCCTCTAAGTCGCCGATCTTGCGGCGTACAAGGTCGCACTCACTGACTCGGAGAAGAAGAGCAACTTCCTGCAAAGTCTGGGACCAGACTGGAATGGATACGTTGGCGCGTTGGAGGCGTGCAGCTCGTAGCGAACAAGGAACAATAGACAACACGTAGCTCTCAGTATCGACTTGGCTATGAGAAGGGTGAAGAGTTTGGCTCCATGGAAAAGATGAAGCATGAACTATCTCAGTACTCTGCGTAACCGGGTCTCAGCTATCGCTTTCCAGTGAACAATACCAGCAGGATCGCCGCGAGTGCACCTTCCTCGTGAGGGCGTTCAAGGCGCGAGGAACAGGGCAAATCAAGATAACGAGATGCTCCCAGTGCTGGCTCTTGGCGCTTGTCGAGGGTGCCCCAACTCTCCTCGCAACCGAGGGCCCCGTTGTCGTCAGCGATCTTGACATAAGATTTCTTCCAAGCGTTGCAGCGACGATCCCCAAGGCGTTTTGGTGGGGAAATCGGACACTCAGATAAATTACATGTGGCCAGAGAGATTGGCACTCAATACTCGAGACAGTAGCTGAAAAACACGTGCCGACGCGTGACGGGTTGGATTGGATTCCGATCGATCGAGAGGCATATCGGGTATGGGTCGATGTCACTGGTGGTGGTATTGGAGCAAAAGTCTTCAAGCTCTTGAAGGGACTGCTCGGCGCTGGGATCAAGTAGCCGTAGGCTTCACTGATCGTCGTCGAGCTCAAGAAGAACGGCGTCGACATTCGCCTGTGCATCGACTATCGAGCAGTCAACCATCTGACGAAGCTGATGTTGTACCCGATGCCGCTCGTCAACGATCTTCTTGAGACCCTCGACGTGTTGCTGTGGTTCTGTTCACTGTACATGGCGAGCGGCTTTTGGGTCGTGTGCATGACGGATCGGGTGAGAGCGATCTCCACGTTTGTGACGCCGTTCGGTCTTTTCTAACGGACGCGCATGCCGTTCTGGCTGAAGAACGCGCCGCAGATCTACCAGCGGCTCGTTCAGGCTGTGCCACACGCTGTTGTCTCTACCCTCAATCTCAGGTGTCTGGTGGTGATGGTCATATGCATCATCACTATTCCATTTGCATTTTGACGGAACAATCTTGTACAACAGTTCTCTGTCAGCCCACAACGCTCATTTGCATTTTGAACGCACCTTGAAACTGTGTTGTATCTATCATTGACATTGTGCATCGATTCGTGTTCGCATGACTGATCGATTTGGATCTCACCTCGTTGTCTTCACAACGTCCAAGCTAAGGAACTCGTTCCTGCCACACGTGGCCGCACAAGGAGTGCACGCTTCCTCAAAGCGACAAGGTGCTGTGTGACCCCGCCACAGTTTTTATCTATCATTGTCATTGTGCATCGATTCCTGTTCGCATGATTGATCGATTGCACACCATCCCGTATGAGCGTGATGAACTGCGTCGCTCTGAGCATGCGCATGGACATTAGATACCGTTGCTTTGATCAATGGGTCTGTCGACCTTGATCAATAGGTCATGGAGGTCATGGATCGATAGATCACGAATCGCACTACTCTTTGGTTTATCGGATGTTTTGAATTATCCGTTGAACCATCGTACAATTTGTTTGGCTACTAAATTCTTGCAGTTCACTGGGGTTTTGTATGCATTTTGAGACTCACAATGGGTTTGAAAATGATTCGACTCATTTTTGATTTACTGTATTCAAGCGGACAGTAACATTGCTCGGTTGTGGACTTGCTTTCTTGATACAGCGGTAAAGCGATCACCGGGTCTGAGATACGCGCGTTCAGGTGTGCCAGATGCTTTTGTATGGCAGCCAGTATAGCAGCCACATGGCTGACGATCGCCATTTGCGATCTGGACTCGACCGACGCAGCAAGCGACGACCTCTCGTCATTCGCGCATTTGCCTCACGACCGCATCACAACGCACTGCAACGATGCTTCGCCCCTCGCTCCGTGCCTCGATCGCTGCGGCGCGCACAGGCTCGCGCTCGAGCAACAGCGCAAGCGCGACTGCGCGCGCACTGAGCACACGCACTAGCGCCACGGACGAGTACGACTACGTGATCGTCGGCGCCGGCTCCGCTGGCTGCGTGCTCGCGAACCGCTTGAGCGCAGACCCGAGCAACAAAGTGCTGCTCGTCGAGACCGGGCCGAGCGACATCAACAAGTGGGACTCGTGGAAGATCAAGATGCCCGCGGCGCTGACGTTCAACCTCGCGGACGACAAGTACAACTGGTTCTACTACACCGAGCCGCAGAAGCACTTGGACAACCGCCGCTTGCCGTGGCCGCGCGGTCGCGTGCTCGGTGGCTCGTCGTCGCTCAACGCCATGGTCTACATCCGCGGCCACGCGTACGACTACGACGACTGGCAAGCGAGCGGCGCCGACGGCTGGAGCTACGCCGACTGTCTCCCGTACTTCCGCAAAGCCCAGACGCACGAGCTCGGTCCGAACGAGTACCGCGGCGGCGACGGACCGCTGCACGTGAGCCGCGGCTCGCAGAAGGACCAGGTGCTGTTCAAGACGTTTATCGAAGCCGGGATCCAAGCCGGGTACCCGTACACAGACGACATGAACGGGTTCCAGCAAGAGGGCTTTGGGTGGATGGACATGACGATCCACAAGGGCAACCGCTGGAGCGCCGCCGCTGGGTACTTGCACCCCGTGACGTCGCGTCCAAACCTCACAGTCGTGACCGACACGTTCGTGAACAAGGTCGTGTTCGAAGGCAAGCGCGCGGTCGGCATCGCCACGGAGCACAACAAGACCAAGGACGCCAAGACGATCCGCGCTGCCAAAGAGGTGCGTGCGCCAGCTGTGCTCTCTCTCTGTGTGGCGCTGTGGTAGACTGCTCACATCGCCCTCTCTCTCGCTCTCTCTCTTGTACGCAAACGCACTCGCAGGTCATTCTCTCTGGCGGCGCGATCAACTCGCCGCAGCTCCTGATGCTCTCCGGCGTCGGTGACGCCGACCACTTGAAGGACGTCGGCGTCCCAGTCGTGCACCACTTGCCAGCCGTGGGGCAGAACATGGAGGACCACTTGGACCTGTACATCCAGTACAAGTGCAAGAAGCCCATCACGCTCCACAACGCCACGTGGTGCGTCTTGCATACGAGGCCTCGTGCTGTATCGATGATAGAGCAACTGACTGACTGACTGACGCACCTGATGCCGCTGGTGCGTTGTTCTCGAGCAGGAAGTACCCGCACAACATGGTCAAGATCGCGCTCGAGTGGGCGTTCGCGAGCACGGGCATGGGCAGCTCTGCGCAGCTCGAGTCCGGCGGGTTCATTCGCAGCGCACCGGGCAAGCGCCACCCAGACTTGCAGTACCACTTCCTCCCTGGCTCGCTCACGGGCCAACTCACACCAGGGCCGTACCACGCGTTCCAGGCGCATTGCTCGCCCATGCGCGCGACGAGCCGCGGGTTCCTCAAGCTCCGGAGCGCGAACCCGCGCGAGCACCCGATCATCGAGCCCAACTACTTGGCCACGGAGCAGGACCGTGTGGACATCCGCACAGGCGTGCGTCTCACGCGCGAGATCTTTGAGCAGACAGTCTTTGACGAGTTCCGCAGCGACGCCGTGTCGCCGACGCGCGACGTCCAGTCGGACGCTGAGATCGACGCGTGGGTGCGGCAGCACACCGAGAGCGCGTACCACCCGTCGTGCACGAACCGCATGGGCGTGGGCGAGGACACGGTCGTGGACCCGCAGACGCGCGTGCACGGACTCGAGAACCTCCGCGTCGTCGACGCGTCGATCATGCCGAACATCGTGAGCGGGAACCTCAACGGCCCAACGATCATGCTCGCGGAGAAGGCGGCCGACATCATCCTCGGTCGCCCGGCGCTGCCCAAGTCGACTGCGCCAGTGTACCAGCCAAAGGACTGGGAGACGCACCAGCGCTGAGCGAGTGGTGCATTGAGTGGTTATGACCGTAGACGACGCAGTCCGAAGGGAAGAAGATGCTCAGCTGCGAGCAATAGACAGACCGACCTTCTCTCTCTCTCTCACGCACTCACGCACAGGGAGGAGGCTTGGAGACCACGGCGCAGGTCCATTCCCACGCCCATCGACTGCTGTCGTCCGCCCTAATCGGCTTTCGGCGCCTTCTTCTTGCGCTGCCGCACCTTCTGCTCGTCGCCCGAGTCGCTCACGTGCTCAGTCGCCGCCGTCGTCTGTTGCTTTGGCTTCTCGGCGCCGCTGTCCGTCGCGTCCTCGCTGTCGTCGTCTTCAGCGCCGCTGTCCTTGTCGCCACCAGCAGCAGCAGTAGCTGAGAGCTCGTCGCCGCTCTTGCCGCAGCACACGTACAACATCGAGAGCAGCACCAGCACCGCAGCTGCGACCACGGAGCCGACGCCTGCGACTGGGTTCGCTTTCGCAAACGCGACAAAGTCGCCCACGAGCGTCTCGAGCGTGTACAGCAGCCCGCCTTCCTTCGCTTTGCGCTCCGCGAGCTCCTGGCGCTCCTTCTCGCGCTGCTTCTCCTGCTCCTCCACCTCGAGCTTGTGCTTTGGGACCCACGTCGCAGCAGCAAATTCCTGCGCCTTTGCGAGGTCGTTCCCGAGCCAAAAGTTGTCGAACGTGATGCCGTCCGTCATCGTCCAGACCTCGACTGCGAGCGCGCCGATCGGGTCGAGACGCGCCGGGTGCGCGTCTTCAAAGTACGCGGGGTTTGCGATCTTCCGCGGCGCCCACTCGCCCTTGAACGCTGGGTTCGGCACCAATGGCGCGTACCACTTGCCTTTGAACAGCGGGTTCGCTTTCGTCGGGCGTTGCCACTCGCCGCAGCCAACTGCGCGCTCGCACGCAGGGTTCGGGACCTGCGGCGCGATCCACTCGCCGTCGTCTTCGTCGTCCCAGTCCTCGGGCTTCTCGACGCTCGGATCGTCGATCAGCGCTGGCTCTGCGTCGAGCCAGCCATCGGGCTTGACTGCGTCGACGTCTGGGATGCGCGCTGGCGCGTCTTCGTCCCAGTCCGCTGGCTTCACTGCGGTCGGGTCGCGCCACTGCGGCTCGTCGACCCAGTCGCTCGGCTTTGCGTCGTTCGGGTCGTCGATCTCCTTCTCTGGGATCACCGACGGGGCAAAGTCCTCGAGCAAACTGCCCTTTGCGACCGACTGCTGGTCAATGAAGACCTCGTAGCTGTTGTCGTCGCGCACGACCGCGGTGTAGAGGTGCGAGAGGCGGTCCGACTTGCTCTGCGGCGGGCTCATCAAGTGCTTCTCTTCGTACGCGCCCGTCACGGGGTTCTTGTGCTGGAAGATCAAGTGCACCTTGTCGCTCGAGCCGCACTTGTCGGGCCCAAACATGAACACGAACGGCGTCGCGTCCGAGAAGCTCGTCAAGTCTCTCGACGCGTCGGCGCGCAGGAGCTTCACGTACGCGCCGCCGCACGTCAGGCCTTTCTGGAGCTTCACGTCGTACTGCACGACCATCTCTTTCTTTGCGTCCGAGCCGTCGATCAGCAGCGGCTCGTCGAGCTTCACGGCGAGCCCGTAGTGCTTTGCAGGCGCATCGAGCACGAGCCCTTTGTCCGGCGACACGTGGCCCGTGCGCACGGTGTACTCGTCGACCGACGCCTCTTGGCTCGCGTACTTTTCGTGCGAGCTCTTGAACCAGCGCGTGCCGTCAAAGACCTCGGCGTCTTCAAACGTCTCGACGAACACGCCGTGCGGCGCAAGGTCTTTGACTCTCTGCAGCAGCTCCTGCTGGCGCCGCGAGTCGTCTGATGCTGCAGTAGCGTCTGTCGGCGCATCGTTCGCACACGCGTCTGCTGGGAGCAGCACGAGCGCCGCGGATGCAGCGAGTCCAAGGACCGTCGCGATCTTCATCGGATCGCCTGTGTGTGTGCGAATGTGTGTGTCGGAATGCAAATGCAGCCGACTGCCACGTCAACGAAGTGTCCCAAACGTCCCGAGCGTCTGGTCGCCAGTTCTAGAAGTCTAGATACGTGTGTGTGGCGTGGGCATTTGACGTTTTCAAAGTATGGGAAAATGGTGTGGATATTCCAATACAAGGTGAGAACACTCACCTTGTTTAAGAAATTTTGAAAAAATATGTGCAAAAAATCCAAAAATATAAACCTCAAAACCTCGCACATATTTCAATAAATAAATCATACCGTGTTTTGCCAAAGTTTTATGGTTATGCACCTGGTTCTGTCATTCTCATTAGAGATAAACCTCAAAAACCTCAAAATCTCGCTTGTAAAAACCTCAATTTGGGCATAACCCAGTATTGTAGTGGATTTTGCGTTTGCACCTGGTTCTGTCTGATATTTCGTGTTTACACCTTGTTTACCCAGATAGTTTTTGGCATTCTAATTAGCATTATCGAGCCAAACAGTTTTCAAGTTTCCAGCGCCTGGCTCAAACGGAAAGTTGAAAAACATCCAGCTCGATAACGCTATTTAGAATGCCACAATATTACCCTTTTTTAGAAATTCTCAATTTTTTGGATTTTCAGAATATTGCCGAAGGCAATACGAGGATATCAAATTACACGGAGTGGTGTCCCGAACGTCCCGAGTTGAAGACAATGTCTTGCTACTGCGACGGAACAGGAAGTTGCGATCAGCGTTTTGTATAAACAAGAATTCTGACAATGATATCCTATTGGTATGTCCAGCAACTTGCGGAGGACGTTTTGGTGAATGTTATGAGTGCATAAACGATACATTCGGGACGACGATATCCCTTGCAAACTGGTACAAATCGGGAAATTCCTTGTATACGAGGGATAATCGGGACGCATACCGCGCACAAGAGCGCAATAGTGAAATACACAAGGCCAAACGAATCTATTGTAACGGGGTACACAGCTGGAGTTATCCGATAATAACCCAGCTTTGCGGAATTACAATTCACGCACTTCTTTTAAGACCGGCCTTCATTGGCGGTGACTCTAATTGGTAGATATCCTAGAATATTTACCAATCAGTGA
>JAASFT010000650.1:0-15093 GCA_023333885.1 Globisporangium parvum
CCAACGCCAGCGACGAGTGCAAGCGCTGGGAGGCAGAACGCATGCATAAGTACATACCTGACTGACGAGCGAGGCAGCCCTCGCCCGGACGGATATTGTAGGTCGCTAAGCGTACCTTGATATACCTCACTTTCACCACCTCCAATCACTACCGCTCGTCCACACCTTCCCTACTCGGTGTCTTCACGAAGGGACTTGGCAAAGCGCGCGAGGTGGATCGCCGTCTTCGCCCACTCCGACCCGTGGTCGTCCTTGACGTACTCGCTCCCACTGCGGTCAACGTCCTGACCGCCGACAAAGCCCAGCGCCTGCGCCTCGTTCACGCACGTGAGCACGCCGTAGACGACTGGCGTCGTGCCTCTGAGGTTCAGCTTCATGATCCCGAGCGCCACGGCCTCGCTCTCGACCTCAAACTGCTCTGTGAGCTCGTCGCGAACGATGCAGCCGAGACAGATGACTGCGTCGAGTCCCCGCCGTTCTTCGCCACTTCCGTCGTCCTCTGACGCGTGCGGTGCCTTCTCGCGCTGGAGCATCGCGTTCGCTGCGAACGGCAGGTCGAACGGTCGAGCGACGTGCGAGTAGCGCAAGTCACGGCGCGCCACACCGCGCTCGAGCAGCGCCTTCTTCGTGCCAGCTACGAGCGGCCCGACCACTTCCGCGTGCGCATGTGCCGACACGAGTCCGATCTTGAGCCGCGCGCCGTCCTGGTCAATCGGGAACGACCGATGGAGCGTCTTCACAGCCATGGCGGTGCGCTTGCGTGAGTTTGAGTGCGCGCGTTGTTGGGCTCTGAGCTTGCTGTGCGAGTACATACAGAGCAAGAGCAAGAGAGAGAGCGCGAGCAAGAGGCAGCGGAACTGTTGAGTGTGGCAGTTGAAGTCAAGATAGAGAGGCATCGTAAGTATATTTGAAGGCATTTGTGTGGGCCACACATCCACAAGCTCAAGCAAACAAACAAACAAGCAAACAAACAAACCACTTGCATCGCCAACAAAAGCGACTCAAGAAGCGACTCCAGACCAGAGCAAGCAGAAGCGCAAGCAAGCGAGCGAGCATGGCGACGGTCGTCGACAAGTTCTCGTACCCCGAGTACTACGACTTCCCGCCGTTCTTCACGTGCGTCTAGCGCATCGACGCTCTCTCTCTCTCTCTGGATGCGCTACGCGTGTGCGAGCGCCTCATGCCTTTGTGCGCACGTGTACGCGGCAGACTGCAGCCAGTGCGCGCGACGCGCGAGAAGCAGCTCGTGCTCTGGAAGCAGCTCATTCTCGAGTACCACCGCACGCACGCGCTGCCGATCTTCCAGCCGTTTGCGTCGGCGCTGTTTGAAAACGTCAAGATCTCGCGTACGTCGCTCCTGCTCCTGCTCCTGCGCCTGTGTGCATCGGTCTCTGTCTGTATGCCTGTGCGCTGGACGAGCTCTCAACACACGCTCGCGTGCGCTGCTGTCGTCCGGTGCCTCGGTCGCACGCAGGCAAGATGGCGCAAGAAGGACGCCTCGCAGTCGCCGAGTACCTCATTCGGTGCGGCAACGGGTCGTGGGAAGACGACACGCGCACGCGGTGCCGCATCATGTGGAAGAAGCCGACCGAGTGGGCCGCCGAGATCTACGACTTTGTATGCGCTTGCGCTCTCGCGAATCGCTCGCTGCGTGCGTCCAAGAGACCGCGAGTGCGTGCTGACACGTATGTATGCGCTGACGTGCCGCTCCTAGGCGCGCGACCGCGGGATGCTCGGGAACGTCTTCACAGTCTACGAGCTGTACGCTGGCGAAGAGACGCTCGGCTCGAGTGCGTCTCGCTTGCTCATCGACGTCCTGGTCGTCGTCGACGCAGTGGTAGTGCGTCGTAGACGCCCATGGGGCAGTGAAACTCACCCAAGCGCCTGTGGATGTGTGTGCTAGGTCTGCATGGCATGGAGCCGTGGCTGCTGCGTGAAGCGCTCAAAGTGCTCGAAGCCGAAGGCAAAGTGCGTACGCAGGCGCCTCTTGCTCGTCGACTGCCGCTTGTCACGGCGCTCACACAGACGCACGCATGGACGCTCGTGCTTGCTCGGTGCGGCCCAGGCAGCGATCATTGCTGGCGAGACGTGCGAAGAAGACGGCGTCAAGTTCCTTGCGACGGACTGAGGCTGCCTCGCCCTCAACCACTCTGTCGTTCTCTGTGAATCAATCAACCAGTCCACTCGCTCCCTCGCTCGCTCTCTCACTACCACATGTCAGCGTCGTGCGATCGGCCAGCTCTACTCGAGCACGGCTTCGCTGCTCCGAGTGGACGGCAAAGCATCGTCGTGGCGAAGACGCCTCTCGCTGCGTGTCACGGCAGCGCTCTCATTGCTTCGGCTCGGCTCGTACCGTTGGTCATGCGTCGGGTCGCAGCGGAACCGGTCTCGCTGCTCAACTGCCACTTGTACTGGCAGTCGTCTCTCTCGTCACCTCATTGCTCGTCTTGCCAACTCTTGGCCACACGAACACCTCTCGCTCTCGCCATGGCCACGCACGTTCAGCAGCCGGGTCACCGCGAAGGCAGTGAAGGCAGCACAGTCGCCAAACCCGTGCTCTTGGAAGCCCCTGGCGCCATCACGTCGCCGAAGCTCGATGGCGCCAACTTGCGCATCGGGCTCGTGTACACGCGCCAGTGCTGGGACATTGTCGAGCCGCTCGTGACGGCGTGCCGTGGCGAGCTCATGCTCAAAGGCGTGGCGCGCGCGAACATCCACGAGCTGCAAGTGTCACTGCCGTTTGAGCTCCCGTACGCAACGAAGCGCTTGGTCGCGAGCGCCTCGACGACGCTCGATGCCGTCGTCGTCGTCGGCTGCATGGTGAAAGGCGCGACACTGTCGTTTGAGTTTGTGAGCGAAGCCGTGACGCGCGCGAGCATGAAGATCGGCATGAAGACGAAGACGCCTGTGATCTACGGTGTGCTCACGTGCACGGACGCTCAGGAAGCGCGCGCGTGCGCGGGACTCACGCACGAAGGCAAGACGCGCGACTACAGCTACGGCGTCGAGTGGGCACAATCTGCGATCGAAATGGCGCGCCTGAACAACGAGACGCTGCATGCGCAAGCGGCAGCGTGTGCGTGCGACTGCCACGCCAAAGCGTGCGTGTGCGCGGACAAGAGTCACGCGAAGGCGTCGCACGCCGCGCAAGAGCACGCGCACAAGAAGCAGCACAAGGAGAAGGCGACGCAGCACAAGCAGCACGACGCGAGCAAGGACGAGTCGCCATTGACTGCGTCCGTGCTCCACTCGCTCCACGAAGGCGAGTGCGGCGAGTGCGGCTGCATGGGCAGCGAGTGACACGTGACGCGCTCGTCGGCGCTTCTGCTTGCGAGTCCGAAGCTGAAGGTGTCGCTGCTGTTGCTGTTGCACAGGGCGACACGTACATTGCATCGGTGTCGTTGGAGCAGGCAGCGACCTAGTTGGTTGGTCGCGTCGGTGCATGTGATGTGAGTGAAGTGTGTTGAATCGTTCCTCTCGTCGTGAGCTTTTGCCTCTAGTGTACTCGCTGCTGGAGACTGAGTCTCGGAGAAGAACAGCGAGCTTGCCGCTCTTCACGAGCAACTCGGTGCGCTCGAGCGCGAGAGGCAGCGCCTTGAGCAGGACCTCACAGATGTGCACAGCTACCAAGCGTCCGAGCGCGGACAGCGGTTCCAAGAGATGGAGGTACAGTGTTGAGCAGATGAGCGTGCGAGGACCGTGCTGGGCAGTGAGTGATGTTTGTACGACACGGTCTTGGATGGCTGCAGGAAGAGCTCGCGCGCACGAAGCTCGAAGCGAACCAGAGAGCGTACAACTTGCGCAAGCTCGAGCTCGTGGTCGAGTCGCTGCGCAGTCGCAAGCGCAAGAGCAGCAAGAGCGCCAAGTCGGACGCTGGCAAGAGCACTACGACAGCGGTGCGTCTCGCGTACCCGGACGGACTCGGTGCGTGAGATGGCGAGTGTTCTCACACAGTCGCTGCGATGCGTCTGGCCTGGTGCTGGTCGTGCTGGTGGCTGGTGCACTGTGTGTGTCTGCGTGCAGTCGGAAGGTGGCGACGACAGCTCGGTGAGCAACACCGTCTCGTCTGCGTAGGCATCAGCCAGTCACTCAGTCACTCAGTCGATCGATCAAGACACTTGCACGACGACACCGACGCACGAGTCCCACGACGAACGCATGTCTTGGCTTCCATCACTCTCACTCTCTCGCGACTGCTTCCTTCGCGCTCACGCAGACCGACCTACGCTACACACTACGCTCTCTCTCTCTCACACACACACTAGCGATCGCTCGCACGGTCGCTCTCCCACCTCGAGCTCTGAGACGCGGGTCTTGTGCGCCATCGTCGCCACGACGACCTCGGCAAGACACTTGGCTCATTACTTAGGGTAATGATGCTTCTCAGTGCCTACAGATTCTCTCCGTTCGGCACCGTCCGCGTGGATGCGTATCGGCTCACTCATCTATCGATGATTGATCACTGCCGCCGCTAAACCCACAGGTTGGTTCGGTCGTTCAGCGCGTCTTCGCGCCACACGCGCGGCAGTTGCAGCCCGAGCAGCTGCAGTTCGCGCCGCCTTTGCCGCAGCTCGTGCACGTTGCTGTGGACTTGTGACGCGCGTGGTGGCTGCTGCTGCTGCTGTGACCGACGCAGCTCGCGCACTCGCACGCAGTGCACGTGCACGTCTTGCACGTGCAGTCTGTGCAGTGGCATGAGCACGCGCAGTCGGACGCGCAGTGGCACTTGCAAACGCACTTGCGCGCAATCTGCGCGGCAGTTGAGCGCTTCAGGTGCGCGAGCTCGAGCGCCGACTGGGCCCACTCCACGCCGTGGGTGCACGGCTTCGCACTGCCGCAGCAGCTCCCGGTGCTCGCAGCGCACTGCTTCGCTTGCGCCTCGGACGCGCACGTGAGGACGCCAAAGACCACTGGCGTGTCAGTCATGACGTTGAGCTTCATGATCGCCATCGTCACGGCTTCGCTCACAAACTCAAACGCCATCGTCGCGCCTTTCACCATGCAGCCGATGCACACGACGGCATCGAGTGCGTCGCGCTTCGTGGCAATGAGCTGGCTCGCTGCAAACGGAATCTCGTACGCGCCAGAGACCTCGACGCGCACCACGTTTGCCGACTTCACGCCCTTCTCGAGCAGCTCGTTCGCACACGCAGTCACGAGTGGACCGACCACGTCTTGGCCGTACCAGCGCGAGAACACGAGTCCAATGCGCAAGTCGGCGCCGTCGAGCTGACGCGTCGAGCGAGCGCCTGGGTCTTCGACGAGCACGGGCTTGGCTTCGAGCTCAGCACTCGACGGGTGGCTTCGTGTTGCAGGCGACGCCATGGCACGAGCGTTCTCTCCAGTATCTTCACTCGTGTAGTGCGTGAGGCGAATGAGGCGGTCGCGTGTTCGCTGGTACTCGGATCCAGCAATGAGCTGCTCTGCGTAGAGAGCGAAAGAGCGAGAGCTGCCGTGTGCAGTCTGTGAACTGTCGAGACGAGGACTGGCAGTTGGACAACGAATGGATGTGCGACCTAACGGTGTGGTGTGCGCATTGAGAGTGAGCAGGCGGACACTGCTGGTGACCCACGCACTGCGAGGCATCGAGTCCAAACCTGGCAACGCCACCACAACGGAGCTCTCCTCGCCTGGAACGTCACGCGCTGCATCGTCTTCACAATCATCTGGTAGAACCGCAACAAGTTCAAGCACCAGAACGAACCGCCGCCAGACCCGCTCAGCCAGTGGACGCTCATCGACTACCGCCGCCGCCTCCACATCCGACATGCTCTCCGCACCGCCATCGCTGACGACGACACAGCGCTCCGCGACGATCTCATCCGAGTCGCCACGATCTTCGCCACCTCTCCCCTCCCCGCATCACAGCATGACACCTAGCTAGTTCTGTATCATAGTAGTTGGACTGCCAGTCCCCTCTGGTCGAAGAAGAAGTCCAGCCTAACAAGTAAGGCTCTTTACCCCCCATTCATCATCGCGATTGCACGCGTTCTTCGCTACTGGTAGCTCGCACACGTGCTCGTCGCAGCGCGCCACTCGCACAGGAGCTCGCTGCACATCGCCTCGCTCAGGAGCTGGCAGCGGTCGGTCGCAAACGGATTTGGGCTCGGTGTCGGCGCAAGCGTCGGTGGCGGCGTTGGCGCTGGTGTTGCAGTCAGCACGTCTTGGATCCAGCTCAAGAATCCTGGGATGCGGGCGTACAACCCAGGGCTCCCTGCGCGACCGCAGCCATCGCCCCAGCTCACAACGCCGACGAGGGTGTCTTTGCGGTT
The DNA here is from genome assembly GCA_023333885.1 of Globisporangium parvum. NCBI lineage: Eukaryota > Oomycota > Peronosporomycetes > Pythiales > Pythiaceae > Globisporangium > Globisporangium parvum. Next base: position 6,273 of record JAASFT010000650.1, read on the forward strand.
CTTCGAGACGATGAGCGGACCGCCCGAGTCGCCTTGGCACGAGTCCTTGTTCTTCTCGCCGCCTGCACAGAACATCGAGGGCTGATGGAATGCCCCTTTGTGAACTGCCGAGCAGTTTGCGTCGCTCACGATCGGTAGGTCGACGGAGAGAAGCTCTTGCGACCCCACCGACCCACCTTCCCGCGTATCGCCCCAGCCAAGTGTCGTCGCTACTTTGCCGGCTTGGATGTCGGACGCGACACCAAGAGGCACTGGAGCGAACTTGCTCTCGCGCTCGAGCTCGAGGATGAGGAAGTCGTATCCACCCTTGACGCTTCCGTTGAACGACGGGTGCTTCGTCCGCTTCACAACCTTGATCTGCTCGCCGTCGGCCGAACCTTTCTTAAAGTGCGTCCCAATCGCGACGTAGTTGATCGAGCGGGCCAAGCAATGCGCTGCCGAGAGGACGTGCTTTGGACCGATGAGCGAGCCGCCGCAAAAGCTCGAGCTCGATGGCGTCTCGCGAAGTCCAACGACGTACGTCTTCGTCCCCGCTGGCACCACGTTTCCCCCGAGGATGAACGGCACGATCGCGTCTGGCTGGTCGGCAGCGACAGCAGTAGTCGCAGCTGAACTGTCAACAGCGCTGGCAAACACAGCGACCGCAGCCACGAGCGCGAGCCACGAAGTCTTCATCGTCTCTCTGGATGTCGTCGCAGAAGTCGTGTCGTTCGAACGAGAGCGTGGGAAGAGCTTGGACGTGAGCTTGGGTGTGCTCGAGAGCGGAGAATCGGGAATGAAGCAGCGCGAGGTGTCTGCAGTGCCAGCGACCTCGAGTGGATAAGAGTGGCACTGGCTGGTCGAGCAGCCGAACTGGAGGTCTTCAAGCGTTCCCCTCCAGGATATCAGGACGTCTGCAGCACAGTTCCCTGCACCGGGATCTAGCAACGAAACACTCGCTGATTTGCTACTCGAGTGCACCAACTGGTGTGTGTGTCCATCGAGCTGCCGAGAGCAAGTCTTGGTCGATCAAGTGCTTCTCACTGTCGAGCGGGCTCTCGTTCGCGAAGACTTTGCTCGAGTCCTGACCATGATCGCCGAACGACCTTGATCGATGGTGAGGTAGTGCGATCGCTCGCTTGTTTGCTGCAGATCTGACTCGCGGCGTATCGCTCACGAGTCGACGAAAGAGTAGGACGCGCTGATGTGCAGTAGACGATGCAAGAGCTCAGCTCCGCTCAGCGTCGTCTCCTCCTCCTCACATCAGCGGACAACGCGTTTGCTGCTGCAAGGCGATCGCTTCAGTCGGCTCCAAACGGAAGCAAGATGGATCAACGCCATTCGTCCCTAGTGTCTACGATGCACCGACACTAGCCAGCCGCTCTACTTGTTCTTGTACGCACTGTACGGCGTCGTCGGGACGTCGTCCTGCACGTTCACATTCACGACCACAGATGCCGTCGAGCTCGAGTCGTACTCTTTCGCAACAACTGCAGCGACACCGTCGACTGGCGGTGGCGCAGCGCTCGCTGATGGCGACGCGGGCGTTGCTGGCACTGTCGCTGGACGTGCTCGCACTGGCGAGTTCGCTGCGTGGGTCCAGCCCGGTTGGTAGCCTGGGCTCGCAGCCGCAGCGGCCGCGCGTGCGGCTTGGTCCTGGATCTCATTGTAGAACTTCTGGATCGACGGCAGTTCACGGAGCGCTTGCTTGCGGAAGATCCCGCTCGTTGGCTCGTGCGGCGACTTCTCCTTCACCTCTGTCGGCGAGTCGGACGGCAACTGCACGAACAAGTCGCCGCGCTTCGTCGTCGCGAGCGCCGGGACCGCCCACGGCTTGAACTTCATCTTGGCGAGGTACGCGCGCAGGACTTGCTCTTTGTCTTTGTTCGGAATCGCCTTGGCGATGATCCGGACGTACTCGTTCACCATGAGCAAGCACCGCGAGCGGTAGTTGCGCATCTTGACCCAGTACAGGAGCGACAGGCCCCAGATGAGGTTCATGAGCGTGAAGCCGTAGTTCGTGATCCAGAGCAGCGGCGCTTCGTTGTAGTCACTCGATGGCCCTGGGAGGTAGCCCACCAAGAGCTGGAACAGCGCGTTCTCGAGCGTCACGACCGTCGTGATCACGAAGCACACGAAGACGTACTTGTCGATCGTCGTAAAGTACGACACTTGCGGCAAGAGCGACGCCAAGTTGTACTTGAACGTGACGTTCGTGAGCACGAGGGTCACGACGACTTGGAGCCGCGAGCCAACGTCCATCATGCCAGTCACGCCGTCGTCGCCCGTGACCGGCGCGTACGTGATGAAGCACAAGTACGTGATGATCGCAGCCGGCACGACGACGTTCGTGAGGTAGTACCCGCTCTGGCGCTCGAGCATCATCTCGAACCGGATCATCTTGTTCGCGCCATTGTCAATGACTTTGCCAATGAAGAGCTTGTCGCCAAAGACGACGTCAAAGACGTTCCCGAGCTTGAAGTTCTCGAGCGCAAAGCGCCCGGGCGGGTCGCCAGACGGCGGCGCGATCGAGAGCGACGGCCGAATGCTCTTGCTCATGTTGAACGAGAACGTGAGCTTCTGCTGGTCGAACGGGAAGTAGTAGAGCGACATCTCTTCGTTAAAGTCCGCGACGAGGCGCCGGAGGTACTTGAGATGGAAGATGCGCTGCGTCGTTGTCTCCTGCGGCAGGAACGGGTCGAGGTACTGGATCCGCCCCGCTGGTTCTAAGACCGTCATCAGCGGGCGCTCCGAGTGCACGTCAATGAGGTTCGTGAACTCCAAGTCGTCCTCTTTGAACTCGAGCATGTCGAGGAGCTCACGGAGGACCGAGTCCTCGCGCATGGTCGTGAGCCCGGGGAACGTGAGCTCCCACGTCACGTCCGCGGTGAACTTTTGCGTGACCGTGTCGACGGCAGTGACGCTGTTCACGACGAGCGCGACTTCGACGGGCGCGAAGCCCACGAGCAAGCGCGCAGACAGGAGCGTGTCCTCGGGGATCACCGCGTTCGTGCCCTGGAGCGTCGGCGGAATGCCGACCTCTTGGACGAACCAGTGGTTCTCTCTCTCGTACGTCCCGAGCTGCATCTTCCAGTCAAAGAGCGTCATCGCAGGCGGCTGCATCGCGCCGATCATCTCGAGCGCCTCGGCGTCTGACGCGACTGCCTGCGTCGGCGCCACGTCAATCATGCGGCTGCCGTTCGTGCTGCTGCGGCGGATCATGCGGTTCGCGAGCGGCGTGTACTGCGTCGCGAGCTCCGCGACGTCCTCAGGCGTGAGCTCTGTCTTCTTCCACGCCACGCACGTCACGAAGCGGTTCTCCTGTCCGATCTTCTTGATCTTCCAGATGCCGCCGAGCGGCCAGCCGAGGCATACGTACTCACAGTGGGCGAGGTACGTCGCCGGGATCGGCTGCTCAAACTCGCAGTCGAGGTGATAGAGCACGCGGTCGGTCGAGATATCGAGCGCGACGTGCTCGAGCCGGAGCGTGTAGTTGAGCACGATGCTGCACCACTCCTGCGCGTCGCGGTCCGCGGTCGCCGCGTTCGACGGCGTCGGTGGCGGGATGCCACCCGGGACGCTGCTCGTGCTCAAGCGCACTTCGTCCATTCGAATGGCAGGTCGAGTGGTGTGAGCGTGTGGTGTGTGTGCGTGTGGTGCTCGCGGTGCAGATTGCCGAATGAGCAGGAACGAGCGTCGCGGTGCACGCACCAGAGCTCTTCGTGCTCTCTGTCTGACTGGCGTCCATGTAAATCATGCGGACGTGCGTGCGAACTGGACAAATCGCTTTGGCGGACTGTGAAGCGCAAAAGTCTTTCATATTGGCATGTTTAAAGCCTGTGCTTGAATTTTATGTGGTAAACAGTGCTAGTGTATCTGGAGTCCAGGGCGCTCTATTTGAAGTGCATCGTGGAACAGCATTTGACATGCGACTTGTCTCAGGACTCATTTCCAATGTGGCGACACCTGCACCAGGTGGTCGCGCCTCTTGCTGCTCCTGCTCCTGCTCCTGCTCCTGCTGTGGTGCCATCTCCTGCTGTCAACCGACATGGCTCCGCGATCCAAACCCACGTGGTGGTGGTGCGATGCGAGCGAGCGCCTGCAGGCGTTGCTCTCCAGGACGATCGATCGCACCCACGAGCTCGCTCCCGCAAATGTAACCCACTCGTGAGACCTAGACAGCGTCCTCGACAAAGACGCTCATCGCGCGTTCTCAAGCACCGAGCCACGCGCGCTCGCTCGCTCGCTCATGCGCTTTGCGACACGCTCGGGCACAAAAGATCCAACCTCACGCGGCGCGGTTCAACCACCACAGACCATCATCGCGCTCGCAGATCGTCGCCTCCACCAAAAGCAGCGCTCTTGCTGTCGATCGATCTCGATGCGAACACATTGCTGCAGCGCATGCGCCATGAGCTTCATCGCATCAGGACATCGCAGTGGACTCACTCGAGGCTGTGTGCGCGGAGCCACGGCGCACCAGGCACCTCGCGTCTCGAACGCATCCATTCCTCCTCGCACCGCTTTTGATCAGACCGCACGAGCTCACGACGCACTTGGCGAGACGCACACACATGTCGCGCCATTAGACGTGCGTTCGCGCATCCTGCTCGATACGCGAGGTCATCGCCTCAACACTGGGACGCATCAAGACAAGAAAAAGTGATAGCGCTTTGCTCGGCAAGTCCAAGGTCAGTGAGTTGTCAAGAGCGACTTCGACACAGTCAGCCTACGCGCCACGCGCCTGTGGCTTCTCGTCCTGGATGTTCACAATGACTGCAGCTGTCGCGCCGTACTCTTTCGCGACGACTGCTGCGACACCAGCAGCGGCGACTGGCGTTGCCACGGGCGAGCTCGCAGGCGAGACAGCTGGACTCGTGAACTCGGGCTCGAGCTCTTTGAAGTAGCGCTGGATCGCAGGGAGGTCGCGTAGCGCTTGCTTCCGGAAGAGTCCGCTCGAAGCTTCGTACGGTGACGTGCTGGCGTCTTCGGTCGGCGAGTCGCTCGGGAGTGCGACAAACAAGTCACCGCGCTTCGTCGTGAAGAACGCCGGGAGCATCTTGTCGTCAAACTTGAGTCCGCGGAGGAAGCCGCGGAGGACCTGTTCCTTGTGGCCGTTTGGGATCGCACTTGCGATCGCACGGACGTACTCAGTCACTAGCAGCAGCACGCGCATCCGAGCGGCTCGCTTGCGGATCCAGTGCCAGAGGTACACGCCCCAGACGACGTTCATGAGCGTGAACGCCGAGACCGAGAACCAGCCGAGACTGTACTCTTTCCAGGACCCGGCGTGGTCGCCAAAGAGCCGCGCCACGAGCGGATACACAGCGTTCTCGACTGCGACCAAGCACGTGATGATGAAACACACAAAGACGTACTTGTCCAGTGTCGTGAAGTACGAGACCTGCGGAATGAGCGACGCGAGGTTGTACTTGAACGTCACGGCCGTGAGCAAGAGCGTGAGGACGATCTGGAGTCGCGCACCAGTGTCCATCATCTCGGCGCTGTCGCCTCCACCGCTGAGCTTGAGCGGCGCGTACGAGATGAAGCACAAGTACGTGATGATCGCGGCTGGGATGCCGACGTTCGTGACGTAGTACGCACTGCGGCGCTCGAGCAGCATCTCGAACCGAATGCGCTTGCTCGCGCCGCTGTCGACGACGTCGCCAATGAAGAGCTTGTCGCCGCAGACGACGTGCCAGACGTTGCGCAGTTTGAAGTTCTCGAGCGCAAAGCGTCCTGGGTCGCCGGTGCGCGGCGCGATCGGAATGAACGGCGCAATGGCTTTGCTCAGACTGAACGCGAACGTGAGCTTCTGCTGGTCGAACGGGAAGCTGTACAGTGCCATCTCTTCGCTGAACTCCGCGACGATGCGGCGCGCGTACGTGAGGTGGTGGAGCCGCTGTGTGACAGTCTCACTCGGGACAAACGGGTCGAGGTACTGAATGCGCTCGCCCTCTTGCGAGAGCACGGTCACGACTGGTTTCTCCGTGTGGACGTCCGTGATGTTTGTGAACTCGAGCGCGTCGTCGTGGAACTCGAGCATGTCGAGGAGCTCCCGCAAGACCGAGTCTTCGCGCATCGTTGTGATGCCGCGGAGCGTGAGCTCCCACGTCACGTCGGCGGTGAAGCGCTGCGCGACGGTGTCGACCGACGTGATGCTGTTCACGACCATGGACGCTTCGACGGGTGCGAGCCCAGCAAAGAGCGTGACAGTCAAGAGCGTGTCGCTCGGGACGTCGCACTCGAGTGCGTATGCAGGCGGGAGGCCGACTTCGCGAACGAACCAGTGACGCCGGTGCTTCCACGTCCCGAGCTGCATCTTCCAGTCAAAGAGCGTGACGGGCGGTGGACGACTCGCTGCGCTGCGGTCGGTGCCAGGTGTCGGTGCATACTGCTGTGCAAGCGCAGCGATCTCGTCGCTCGAGAGCTCGGTCGAGCGCCACGCGACGCACGTGACGAAGCGGTTCTCGTCGCAGCGCTTTGTGAGTTTCCAGATCCCTCCGAGCGGCCAACCAAGACAGACGTACGTCGTGAACTCGAGGTACGCCGCTGGGATCGGCTGCGCGAGCTCGAGCTTGAGGTGGTAGAGAATGCGGTGCGACGAGATGTCGAGCGCAACGTGCTCAAAGCGCAGCGAGTAGTCGACCACGACGCTGCGCCAGTCCTGCACGTCCTCGAGTGTCGGGGCAACGTGGGCTGATGTTGCTACTGGTGTCGCTAGACCCGTAGCGCTCGCACTGGCGCTCGAGCCGGACGCTGTCGCTGCTGACATCGCTCGCTGTGTGTTGTCCTGGTCGCTGCTGCTGCTGTGGCGTGGACGACGCAAGAGCGCGAATGGCCATCGCGGTGCTTGTGTGATGCGACCGAACCCGCTTTGCGACCTCGTACTTAGTCGCGCATGGCTTGACTTTGTCGCTTGTCCTGGTGTTTGTATGGACGCTTGGGTTCACTCTGAGCGAGTGACTCTGGATTCTCCCATCGGCTCCAGCTCCGACGACCTGACCGACTGACCGGTGCCGACCGAAGCAGCGAGCGCCAGAGCTCCTGACAGACTCGAGCAAGCAAGCAAGCGCGCAAGTGATAGGACGCACTGTGCGATGGGTTATGATTTACAAGTGAGTTGTGAGTCGAGTGCCTCTCGCGGTCGGTCCTCGAGGCGACTGGTGATTCTGTCGCTACGCTGCACTGGGACTGCTATTGCTGTAGCTAGAGCTCGCAAGCGACGCAGCGTCGTCGCTGGTATCTGCGGCTGCGAGCACGCTGAGCAAGTAGTCGAGGCAGTGGTCGTCCAAGTCAGCGAGGAAGAGTCCGCGGTCCGAGTCGCAGTCTTCGCTCGCGTCTGCGCCTTCGGTCTTGCACACGTCCGAGTCGCTCGAGCTGCTCGTGCTGCATCGGAACGTCGCTGGCGAGTGCAGCGCGAGACCTCTCATCGCCGGCGCGGCACTGCTGCTGCTCGCACTCCGCGTATCGTCGTCGTCGACGCGGTGCTCGGGACGCAAGAGCCGCTTGCGCTCCTTGCGCAGTCCGCGAAGACGCCGCTCGACCTTTTCGTGGTACTTTTGCGCGTGCGTCTGCACTTGGCGCACCGAGCGCGTGCCGACGTGCGCAGCGATGTCTTTCCACGGACCGGTCGGGAACAGCTTCATGGCCTCGAGGAACCGGTCGTGCTCGTCTTCTGCCCAGACGCCCTGTGTGCGCGGCGCGGCGTCGTTTGCGGTCGCAGCGCGCGCAATCGCAGCAGTGGCAGAGTCGAGTGCAGAGCCAAACTTGGACATGGACGACAGAGCAGCAGCAGCAACAGCAGCGGCGACGACGACGACGCCGACGGCGAGGAGGCAAATTCACAACTGATGGTGTGGTCGCTCGCAGCGGCGGCGACGCCGGTCGCGGGACGGCGCGAGCGAGTGCGTGGCGTGAGCCCGCACGAGGGCGGACGCCAGTGAGTTGCTGGAGAGCGGGACTGTCGAGCGTGAGCTTTGGTTCGTGTGCGTCGGCCTGGTGTCGACGCAAGTGCCTCGGGTGCGTGTGGCGTGGGCTGTCCGTTGTATCGGTTTAGACGGGAAATGCAATACACTAGTCGCTGAAATCATAAATCAAAGGGTGCTGCTTTGCCTGCCACTTGTTCATACAACAGTCAAGTGTAGAATATCGCGTGGTATGTCAACACCGTTTTACAGGTCCAGCTGGCGCGAGCGATGCTATTCGCGAGGCGCATCAGAGAGCACTTGTGATAAAGTGGCACCTGCACAGCGCCGTACGACGCCTTGCGCCATCCACCACCACCACCATGTCGTTCGAAGGCAAACAGCGGCCTTGAGTGAGTGTGTGAGTGAGTGAGTGAGGCGAAAGGTGGCGGTAGGCGCTCGACCGACTGCGAGCGTAGCTTGTCTGCTCGGCGGCGGTACGCCCCCCGACCGCCAGCGTCTACCGACCAGGACACGACGACCGTCAAAAATCCAGTCACTGCGTGTACGAGCTCTGAGTAGGAGTGGTGCGCACTCTGCAGCCATTGTTGGTGCTGTTGACGCTCGACTGGTTCGCCACGCGAACTCGAGCGAGACGAACGAGTCGCCAACAACCTCGTGGCCATCCCAGCTCGAGCACATCTGCTCGCGTCCAGCAACAACAGCCGCAGATGTGGCGCTCGACAGCCTGGTGCTGCTTCCGCGCGCACGTGGCTTTCTCGCATCGCTCGCGCACTCACTTGCTCGTGATCTCACAGACACCAAGAGATCGTGGTCAGCTCTGAGAGTCCAAGTCCAAAGCGCGAGCCGACGAGTGCACCCACGCATTGTGGGTACGGATGAGCAACCAGCTTTCTTATTCGACTTCGCTGCTC
>JAASFT010000651.1:0-15093 GCA_023333885.1 Globisporangium parvum
GAGCAGCAGCAGCAGCATGAAGTGTGTCACGACGATCGCGTTGTGAACGAAGCCATGCGAGAGCCAGTGGCAGTAGCGCGTCGCCCCGCCCAGTCAAGCGATCCATCAGTCCAGAGTACTTGGAGAGGCGAGATGACCTGTATATACGTTTTCTTTTTTGAAAAGCATCAGTTCTCGCTTCGTGTCGCGCCATGCGCATGGCAGGCAGGCAGCCACAGAGCAGCTCGAGCGCTACGCTGCATGCTGCACGCTCGGATACTACGTCGTAAGAAGCAAGCACGTTGCAAGTGTCCTGCGCACCATGCTGTTGTCTTGCAGAGAGCTCGTTGACCTCGCTTTCGTCACTACCGCACGCGTTTATGTTAAAATCGACTGTGTTGTCCTATCGTAACCGTGACTTAATGCGGACGTTAAGCCCATGTGTACTTTTTCTAGCGCACCTGCGCATTTTCCTACCACTTCACTGTACTCTCTTTCACTTGGTCAATACGAGACTGCGTACGTATACGACGCATTTGCGTATTTTTCTAGCGCGTTGCTGTACTTGAATGTCGTATATTTTGTGAAGAATCGACTGAATGTCTTGTTTGAACAGAAAATAGCTGTACAATTATATTGGTCAACGACTTGTGACCTACACCTAGCCGTGCCACGCTTGTAATTTCGGATAGTGCTGTCGTCTTCTCGTCCCTCTCTCTCTCTCTGGCCGCGAAACAACCGCTGAACTGACTGTTTTTCGTGGTGGCCGCTCCCGCGCAGTCACTTTCGCTCGCTTGGGGTTCCGGAAAGGCACCCTCGTCGTCCTCGCCGCACACACACCGCCGCCGCCACCGCTGCGCCACTCGCCGACGTCGCCGCGGCCGCAGTAAGCAGAAAGCAAGCAGCCCGCTCGCTCGGAGAGAAGACCGAGAGAGAGACCGAGAGAGAGAGACCTTCCGTACCGCTTGACGAAGGAGGTACGTCCGCTGCGCGCACACACTCGCCTGTCGAAACGCACAGCCGCTCACGCGCCTTTGCTTGCTTTCTCTCGCTAGAGCTCGCTCGTAGCTCACCTGCCCCAGAGACAACCATTTCGCGCACGATGTCATCGCGCAGCCTCAAGGCCGCTGCGGCCAGCAACAACGACGTGCTCACGATCGACCAGCTGCGCCACCAGGACGACTGGGTCCTCGACACGGAGCGATACAGATGCCACGTGTGCACGCGCAACTTTACGCGCTTCCGGCGAAAGCACCACTGCCGCAAGGTGCGTCCCAGTTTCATTCTCTCCCAGCACGCTGTGCATCGTTCCTCTCTCTCTCTCTCTCGTGCATGGCTCACACACCCGTGCTCACACGTCCCCCTTCTGTATCGCTCGTGCAACAACAGTGCGGTGAAGTCGTGTGTGGCAACTGCACGCTCAAGAAGCAAGCCGAGCTCCCAGTGATCGGCAAGTCGCTCGTGCGCGTGTGCATGTCGTGCATCCTGTCGCACGCGAACGCGCAGGCGAACCCACAGGCGCCGCCTGCTCCGAAGACGTCGACGACGTCGTCGCCGCCGCCGCCGGAGGAGCACTGGGACGCGAAGAACTTCCACTCGCCCACGAACGACTCGGAGGGTGACCTGAACCACTTCACGTCGGACTTCCACCAGCCGGAGTTTGAGTACCCGCTTGACTTTGACTGGGACCACCCGTGGCCAAAGCCGCCGATTGTGCCGGACGAAGACGAGCGTCTCGACGTGCTGCGCGGCTTTGAGATCATGGACACGCCGACCGAGGACGTGTTCGACATCATCTGCGACCTCGCGTCGAACGCGCTCAAGAGCCCGATCGCAGCTGTGAGTTTGCTCGACGAAGACCGCGAGTGGTTCAAGGCGAGCGTCGGACTCGCGCAGAACGAAGTGCCGCGCTCGGTGTCGTTCTGCGCGCACGCGATCATGTCGAAGGAGCCAATGGTGGTGATGGACACGCTCCTGGACAAGCGCTTTGCGAAGAACCCGCTCGTGACTGGCGCAGCGAAGATCCGTTTCTACGCCGGCGCGCCGATCTGCACGCCGTCGGGCCACCTCCTCGGCACGGTCTTTGTGTTTGACACGCAGCCGCGCACGACGTGCGACATTGCGACGCTCGAGAAGCTCTCGAACGTCGCGATGAAGAACTTGGAGGACCGCAAGAACGCGCTCGGTGCGCCGATTGACGGCGGCAAGCCGGAGCCGCGTCCGCAGCCAGTGCGCTCGGCGGAGCCGCTTCGGGGCTCGGGCATTGGCATTGCGAACCAAGTCGTGGCGGCGCCAGTGGTGCACCCGCCGCAGTCGCAGGACCTCGTCGCGGCGAACAGCGTCGGCGACGGCCAAGTCACGGCCGGTCCGAAGATGGAGACGATGCTCATGGACTTGCTCTGCCGCACGACGGAGACGCAGCAGCAGCTCGCAACACAGCAAGGCGCGATGTTCCACACACTAGGCCAGCACACGCAAGACATCGACAAGTTAGCGACGGCGATGGCGCGAATGGAGGCAAAACTCGACTCGCTTGCAGAGTAAGAAGCTCCGCGATCGATCCGTCTCGTCGCAGCGCGCTGCTTGGAAGTGGCAAGCAAGCGCGAGAGAGCAGCAACAGACGGCGACGACGATGGTGATGGCGGAGAGCGAGACAGTGTAGGACGACCGACTGACCGAGCGAACGAAGCACGAAGAGAGAGAGAGAGAGGACTGGCGGCCCGAGAGAGAGAGAAGAAGAAGAAGAAGAGAGTGTGAAGGAGAGAGAGAAGAGCGCGAGCGCGTGAGTGAGTGCGTGCGTGCGCCGAGAGGATGCGATGTCGCGTCGTCGTCGTCAAGTGCGTCCGCTCTTCTCGGTGCTGCTGGCGGTGCCGTCGCCTCGCGGCCGACCGAATTGTAGTGTATTAAGTTGGCTCTGTTTGCTTTGCCGCGCGGCGGTCGGTCGGTCGGTCGGTCGGTCGGTCGAGTGTGAGGGAAGAAGGATCGAGTGATAGAGAGAGCGCGTTGGCGAGCGTAGCGCACAATGCACACACACACATGCACGTCTTCGCTTCGCTTTGCTTTGCTTGTTGTCTGGTGGTGCGCGTGTCCTCGTGATCGATCGTCGATCTCTGCTGTTGTTGTTGTTGTCGTACGAGCCAGCGTTGTTTGTATCACGCGTGTGCGAATCGCATAGTTCTCTTGGTTTCAGTATGCACTCGATAAAGTGCGAATGGAAGTTGCAGCATTCTCAAAGCGAGCGACAACAAAACACGAGTGAGCAAGCGAGCGAGCGACGTGCTGCAGGCGCCATGAGCAACCGCATGAAGGAGTACCGCTACTACCTGAGCAGCAGCGTGAGCACGAGCATCTCGCTCAAAGTCTCGCACCTAGAGCTCGCACCGGCGATCCCACTGAGCGTGGACGAGCAGCTGAGCGCGCTCAAGCTCGCGCCGCCGCCGCCGCTAAATGCCGCGCGCGCTGCTGCAGCGGCGCAGCAAGTGAAGCGCACGCCGAGTGCGTTCGAGAGCCTCGGTCTGCAGCAGATCGTCGGCACGTCGACCGAACTGCGCAACTCGACGATCAGCGAGTTCTTCATTAGCGCGCAGATCTTCTCCGATGGCTTGCCGCTCCACCCCATGGTCATCAGGTACGCACGTGCGACTGCGACCACACCGCTGTGTGAGTCGACCACGTACAGTCGCGCACTCACACATGAACACATGACTGCGTATCGCTCTGTGCATATCCGCTTGCACCAGCTCGAAGGGCCCAACGAAGTGCAGCGAGTCGAGCATCTACTGGAACGAGTGGCTGTCGTTCCCAGTGCGGTACCGCGATCTGTCGCGCAACTCGCTGCTCGCGATCACGATCTGGGGCGTTGGGTGGGTCCCCATTGGCGGCACGACGATCTCGTTCTTCACGAAGCACGGCGTGCTGCGTGACGGGAACCAGTGCTTGCGGCTCTGGCCTGGCGTCGAAGCCGACTCGTCGACGCACACGACGACGCCGTCCGAGGTCGACGGCGAGTGGGCCAAGCAAGAGTGCTTCCGCCTCGACAAGCTCCGCGAGAAGTTCGATCGCAAAGAGATCTCGCGCAACGAGTGGATGGACGGCGTGACCGACCGCCGCATCGCGCGCATTCGCCGCGGCAGTGAGCCCCCGAGCAAGAGCGAAGCGCTCGGACCGTTCTGCTCGTACCGCGAAGACGCGCTGTTGGGGATCGAGATGCCGTACTTTGGCGACGTCGTCGTGTACGAAGAGGAGCCGTACGCGCAGCGCGCGGTGCCAGCGTCCTACACTGCTGATGTGCGCCGGCGCTTGCACCACACTGGCGCAGGGCTCGTGTCGCCATCGAGCACGACGCCGTCGTCGTTTATTGACGCGCACGCACTGAGTGGATCGTACGACCTCGCAAACGCGCCGACACCGTCATCGACAGCGTCGGCTGCAACGTCGTCGTACGCAATGTCGTCGTCCAAGGAGCTCGCGAGTCTCATCACAGTCTGGGACCCGGAGCTGAACGAAGAGAACCCGTCGGAGCGCAAGTACCGCAAGCTCGCGCGCGACATCCTCCGCGGCTCGATCGATCCAAACCTCAAGCCGAGTCGCGACGAGAACGTGCGCATTGAAGCACTGCTGGCGACCCCGACGAACACGCTCAAGAGCGACGACAAGGACTTGCTCTGGAAGTTCCGGTACACGCTCACAGACAACAAGAAGGCAGTCGTGAAGTTCCTGCTCTCGGTCGACTGGAACGAAGAGACGGAGCGGCAGCAAGTGACGGACCTGCTGCGCCAGTGGTGCGAGATCGACATTGCCGACGCGCTCAAGCTCCTCGGACGCGAGAAAGAGTTCAAGCACGAGATCGTGCGCAACTTTGCAGTCTCGACGCTCGCGCGCGCGAAGAACGAAGACCTCTTTGACTTTCTCCTGCAGCTCGTGCAGGCACTGCGGTACGAAAAGAACGCCTCGTCGCCAGTCGTTGCGAGCTCGTCGCGTGGCGGCGTTGCACTGACGGACGACGGCAGTGAAGCTGGCGGTGACAGCGACGGCGCGAACGACACGCTCGGTCCACTCGCGCGGTTCTTGATCGAGCGCTCGAGCACGAGCTTCCAGATGGCGAACTACTTCTTCTGGTACCTCAAGGTCGAAGCCGACGACATGAACCGCGACTCAGAGATCTTTCGCGTCGTGCTCACGCGCTTGCTCACGTACTTGCAAAAGGGCGAGGAGAGGAAGCCGATCTACGACATGATCGTGTCGCAGCGCGCGTTCATGGACCAGATCCTCGCGATTCACAACCGCGCGCGTGAGGAAAAAGGGAAGAAGGGGCCCAAGGAAGAGAAGCTCCGGCAGCTGCTCAAGCACCAGTTCCCGTGGCCAAAGGGCCACGTGATCCGCATGCCACTCGACCCAGACGTGCACTTGAGTGGGATCGTGCCGTCGTCGGCCAAGATGTTTAAGAGCGCGATGTACCCGGCAGTGATCCAGTTCCAGACGGTCATTCCGCACCCGGAGCTCCACCACCCTGTTCCTGGCATGCATGTGACCAATCTTCACGACTCGGCGTTGCTCGTTGCTGAGAATGGACAAGGTGGCAATGCGCTCTCGCAGTCGATGGTCTTTGGCGCAAGTGGCAGTAGCGAGAGCCTCGCGCGCGGCTCGCTCTCGACGCGCATGATCAACTACTTGAACCGCGAGAAGGAGGGGCCGATGTTCAAAGTCATGGTCAAGAACGGCGACGACTTGCGTCAAGACCAGCTCATCATGCAGATGTTCACGCTCATGGATCGGTTGCTGAAGAAAGTGAACCTCGACCTGAAGCTCACGCCGTACCGGATCCTCGCCACGGGTGCGAACGACGGCTTGATGGAGTTTGTCCAGGACTCGTACCCCGTGTCGTACGTCGTCGAGAAGTTCGAAGGACCGCTCGGGTTCCTCCAGAAGCACCAGCCAGATCCAAATGCCGAGTACTTTGTGAACCCCGAAGCGCTGAGCACGTACGTCAAGTCGGTCGCTGGCTACTGCGTCTTGACGTACCTCCTCGGCATTGGCGATCGCCACCTCGACAACTTGATGATGAAGACCGACGGGAACCTCTTCCACATTGACTTTGGCTACATCTTTGGCGCGGATCCGAAGCCGTACCCGCCGCCGTTCCGCTTGACGAAAGAGATGGTCGAAGGCATGGGCGGCGTGCAGAGCCAGCACTACCTCAAGTTCCAGACGTACTGCTGCCAGGCGTTCAACTGGCTCCGGAAGAGCGCCGACTTGATCCTCAACTTGCTCAACCTCATGGCAGACGCTGGCATCGAAGAGCTCGCGAAGGACCCGGAGACAGCGCTGCAGAAAGTGCAGGAGAAGTTCCGCTTGGACTTGACTGACGAGCAAGCGGAGCAGTACTTCTTGGGGCTCATCACAGACAGCGTCACGGCGCTCTTCCCCCTGCTCACGGAGTTCATCCACAAGCTTGCGATCCGGCTCCGGTAAGGTGCGCTGCTGTGATGATGAGAGCCGATGCACCTGTCGCTGCTGGTGCTGGTCGCCAGCGTAGCAAAGCATGAACGCGATTGTATGAGTGTCGTCTCGGGTGAGCGTCCGTCCTCGCCTCCTTCGCGCTCTTGCTCTGCGTGCGTGACCTATCGCTCTCTCAGTCGCGCGCCGCCAAATGGCTGCTGCGAGTGCAAGAGTGCGCTGTTGACGTGGCGAAAGTCGTGGAGCACTGCGACGCTCTCGCCTGCGAGCGAGTGGAGCGTCACGCCAGCGGTCTTTCGCGGACTCGCATGTGGCAAAGACGACCCGAGCGCAGTGCCGTCGTCGCGCTGCTCACGGTGAGAGTGGTGCTGGAGCTTGCGCTCGAGAAAGTGGGCGTTCACCATGTCGCCAATGCGCGATTGCTCGACGCCTGTGGTGCTGCTGTGGTGCTTGACGCCACTTGGCACCGCCTTGACGGAGGTGTCGAGATGGGGAGCAGCGAGGAATGACGGGAGCACCACTCGCGGCAAGGAGCTGACTGCATCGGCTGCGCTAGTGCCAGCTCCATCAGCCAAGTGCGTGACGGATCCGATGGTCGGGAAGCGCACTGGCGAGTCTGGCGGCGAGCTTGCAAACGCCTTGAGGTGCACCTCTCCAGTTATCCGTGGCGAGCCGTTGCCATCGAAGCTCAGACGCTGGAGCATCTTTGCGACGTCAATCGCAGTGCAGATGTACGCGACCTCGCGCTCGTAGCTCGGGTCGTGGAGCTTCTCCGTTGCGTCGCTGACCTGACCACAGCACTCGGCGATCGCACAGTACGCAATCGCCTCTGTGGCCTGCGGCAGCGCAGCTCGAATACACGCAATGCACCGGTACAGCGCCGAGCGCGACTCGAACAGATCTGCAGCGAACGAGAGCACTTTGTCCCAGTACTCGATACACGGCATCGTCGCAGACACGTAGCCGAGCTGGAGTGAGTAGCATCAGCAGTTCATCAGAGTTAGTCGCTGTGGCGACATAGGTCTCGTCACAAGCAGAGCGAGAGCGAGTGCAGATGCAGACTCTCTCTCTCTACCTTGTTGAATGCGTCCATGGACTGCTTTCGCCGCAGCTCGGGACGCTCTCGATCAGGGTTGAGCAAGCCACTCGTGTGTGCGAACGACTCGCTCGGCATCGACTTGACTTTCTTCGCTGCCACTGCGTGTGCGCTCGAACTGGTTGGAGAGAGTGAAGACAGCGCTGGCGACGACGAGAGCGCGACCTGATCATCGTACGATCGGTGGTACCGCGGGTCCGACCTGATCTGGTAGATGTTCTCAACAGCAACTCGCTGTCGCTCGAGAAACTGCTGGTGCGCAATGCTCTCAGGCGCACGGTCGTTCGTACTATGCTCGTCTTCGTCGTCCTCTTCCGCCATGTGCCCTTGCGGCAGCGAAAGTCCAAGGACACTCGTGCTCGGCTGCCGCAGCAACGAGTTCCGTCGCCGCGCACGCGGATCGCTGCTGGGAAACGACGGCGCGCGCGTGAGCACAGGACTGCCTTTGATGCTCTCCGGATCGTCTGTGCGACTCTGTGTCTTGTGCTTGCGCCGAAAGATGCGCTGGAGCTTCTTCACGGCCTTGTCGTACAAGTTCACGCGCACCTCTTCGATCACTTGGCGAATGGGCTTCTGGAGAAACGCCGCGAACTGCTCGTCGTAGTTTGCGTGCAAGTCGCCAAGCGGCACAAGCGGCGCGATATGGCGATTCACGTTCCTCGCGCGCTTGTACTCTGCGACGCACTTGGCGTCTTCGTCAACAGCTTGGTAGCACAGTCCACGACAGTAGTGGATGCTCGCGAGCACGTGCGAGTCTTTCGCAAAGCTGAGCGCGGTCGAGTAGAACTCGAGCGCGAGCGGGTACTCTTCGTGCGCAAAGCACTTCTCAGCGAGGTTGTGCCACAGCTCGAGGTACTGCTCGTCGCTCAAGCTTCCTTCTTGGGCGATGCCTCGGATCTTCAGGATCGACGAGAACGTCGTTGATGCGAGGAAGTAGTCGCCACTGCACTGTTGGCAGTACATCAACATCATCATGTAGTCGGCTGTGTCGTACGGACCCGGTGAGATGCTGAAGGTACTGTTGCTGCTGCTGGTGCTGTCAGCAGACGTGGATGGTGTCGGCACGG
This sequence comes from Globisporangium parvum, assembly GCA_023333885.1. NCBI lineage: Eukaryota > Oomycota > Peronosporomycetes > Pythiales > Pythiaceae > Globisporangium > Globisporangium parvum. The sequence continues at coordinate 8,599 of JAASFT010000651.1, forward strand.
CAGTAGTAGCAGCTTGGAGATGCACGACTGCGTCAATGCACTCGGTCACTTCTTGGTACATGTGCAGTCGTGCGAGTGTCTGGAACCGCAAGAACGTCACGTTGAGTCGATCTTTGTCGCAGAAGCTCGCAAACTTGGCAAAGAGCTCGCGGAAGACGTCGTCCGCTTTCTCGAGGTTTGCGTCGCCGCTGCGCCAGAAGAGGCAGATCGCGTACCGCAGCAGCAGGAGCGGATCCGCCATGCTCTCCATGTACACGAACGCGCGCGTGAACGCTTGGAGGCACTTGCCGAGGTGGTACTTGGACCCAGGGAGGAACTTGCGATTGCGCAGGAAGAGGTCGAGGTGGGCATTGCCCATGGAGTTCCAGTACTCGTGCGTCCTCGGTGCGCTCTCGTGGAGTAGCGACGCGTGCTCAAGAAGCAGAATCGCAGCGAGACTCGTGCCAGACCACCGTGCGTACCGGAGGCCGAGCTTCACGAGGTGCTTCTCCACTTGCGGGTTCTGCAGCACAAGCTCTTCGAGCTGGAGACAGCTGATCTTGTCGACAACGAGCCGTCGATTGAGCCACCGGCCCCATTTCTTGTGGTAGTGTGGCGACGTGTACAGAAACGCCACCGACTCTGCGGATCGCTTCTTGTGAGACGCGTGGTGCTTTGCCACTTTCGCACTCACGGACCCTGCTGCACCGTCCTGCTTTCCGCTGCCTCTGTTGCCGAAGTCGCCGTCGATGCCGAGATCTTTGCTCGAGAGCTTGCGCGGCGATGGCTTGAAGCTGCTCTTTCGCGCGGCTTTCGGCAACGCGTCTGCTCCTTCGGGCTCTGCTTTCTGCGCGTTCAACCCGCTCTTCCGACGCGTCTCTGGGTCGCGCTGTTCTCTGCCTCTCTTTGACGACGTCCCTTTTGACGGCTCACGGTGAGGCGATGGACTCAAGAGAGACCGAGACGAGCTCTTGCGAGGGCTGCCGTCATTAACCAAGGCTCCGTGCAGCTTGCTCTTGTGGATTCGATGGCGATTCAGCTTGCGAGCTGGTAGTCGAGAGCGCTGATGTTGCAGCTGAGGAGGATGGTTGAGCACCGAGTTCGGATTCGCTATGGCGTGGCAGAGCACCGACGAGCGCTTCACCAAAGGAGAAGCACTCGTGGCTGCTACTCTCTTCTGCTGTATTGTCCACAGATGCGTCGATGCGCTCCTCGTGTGCATCGCTGTCTTCGCTCATGGACATTGAGCTCGCTGGAGCATCGATCCCTGCAGCATCCGAGTCACGAGTCGGTTCCTCGCACAGGGCAACGCTGCAACTCGCTTGCGAGTACTCGTGTCCGTTGGCACTTGAACTTGAAGCCGCGGGCTTACAGTGGCTGTCAACTCCTTCGTCTTTGGAGCAGTCGTCGCTGTTGGTGCTACGTGTGATCATGACCGAGTCCACGCTGGCATCTGCTTGGTGCTCGTCAGCAACGACAACTGGCAGTCCTTCCAGTGCAAGTGGTGATCGCTCTTGGAGATTGTCCAGATCGCTGACTGGCGTGGACGAAATCTGCCACTCCGTCCTGTTCGAGCATCGCGTGCGAGGTGCCTCACTAGCCTCGGAGGCATCGATTGGTGTGGTGTCGTCGCCGCTGAGTGACGGAATCGTTTCTTCATCTCGCTTTGGCTCGCATGCAGCAGTCACTGGCGAGAGCCGTACTTGCTCGCGCGACTCTTCCCCCCAGCATGCTGAACGAGGTGTCAGCGCCGTCCGTGCCGACTCGAGAAGTGTCTGCTGACTCGGCTCCTCGACTACCGTCGCGTCTGGATCTGGTGCTGACTCTTGCGAAGTAGGATTGTCTGCTGCCGCGCCTTGATCGGCAGCATGGGAACTTGGGGTAGGGATCATGGTGCCATCGTCTCCACCATCCTCATCTTCATGGATCTCGATTGTTCGCTCGCTCCGTGGGACTGTCAAGTGACTTTGAGGGCTTGACACTGGCGTTGTGGTGACTTCTGTGAAATCGCAGTGCTGAGCTGGGTCGGAAGCGCCTTCTGCAGAGCTGAGCGTAGTCTCGCAACGCAACTGGGAGATCGTAGCAGGAGACGCCGTTGTATGTTCGCTGCTGCTGTTGTTGTCGGTGTCGAACCCCTCTCTCTCGCCCGCGCCACTGACTGGCGCCTCTGGAGCCACACCAGACTCGCTACCGTCAGGAGCAAACTTGCGCGTCGTCTGGAACAAGCTGGTGCTCTCGCTGTCGGTTGAGTCATCTCGCAGCTCGTTTGCACTGTACGTTGCCAGCACTGGCACTCCGAAACGAGGCGACATTGGCAGTTGATGTGGTGCCGCTTGTAGAGGTAGCTCACTTGCAACTGGAGCCAAGTCGGGTCGCGGAAGCTCTGGCGCCGACACAGAGGTCGTTAAGGCTTCACACAGCTCAGGTGTCGCAGTCAGCGACTGCTTTCGCGACGGCGACCGGATGACCGACGACTGTCTGCGCAGGTTCTCGTCTTTGTCGCGTACGAGTGAGCTCCTCCGTGCATTCTCCTGCATCTGTAGTGTCTCGAAGCGCATGGCGTCGTCGAGACGAGGCGAGCCTAGGAGCGAACCACGGCCGATCGGGCGCTCTGTTGTGATCTCGATCCCCATGCCCGGGATCTCGTTGAAGATGCCTTCGGTCTTCAGCACGCGCCGCTCACTCGCATCCGATCGTTTGCGCAGAAACTGCTCAGGCTCTTGCGGCTGCTCTAGCACAAGTGACTTTCGCGAGTACGAACTCCCAGTGAGCGCTGGTGCGCCTACCGAGTCGATCTGTGACAGAAGTGACCGTCTCGAAGAGCTCCCCAACGACGGGAGTCGCTTGACCAGGTTCCCTGGTAGTTCGTCGATCTCTTCAAAAGTTGCTGCGCGAGGAGACGGTGGAGCGCTCACTGGCGCGGTCGCTGGCCCGTCCGCTAGTTCATGGATGGCAGACGACGACGTCGCGCGAGTGATGCGCAGTCGCGCTTCTCGCCCTTTGTCGCGTCGCTGCTGCAGCTCCTTGTGCTTGGTTTTCTTCTCAGGCACGACGCGCTTCATCGTGCTGAGTGTCGCTGCTCGTTCAGCGCTGGTGGTTGCTGCCTGCCGCCCTTGCTCAGACAGCACCTTGCTGCCCATGCCATCTATCAAAGCGCGGAAGCTCGGGTCGTCGTGAATCGACTCGAGCTCGGACTTCCAGAGCGTCTTTGCATCTGCAACGGCCATGCGGTTCAAGAGCCGATACTCGCTGCTCTTGCGCGCCTTCCGCGTCCGAGGACTCAGTGCTTCGTCGTCACCAGGAGCGGCACTTGAGTTTTCAGCAATTGCATGACCGCTCCTCTGCGCTGACTCGATGGCTTCGCGCGTCTTCACTGCCGTCTTGAGTGACCGCGCCGCGCGCTGATCCTGCCGCTTTGCCGGCAAGTGCCCGTTCTTTTGCTTCACGGCACTGCTCTTCACCGGCACGACGCGCGCTTTCTTCGCAACGTGCGCTTGCGGTTCACGACACGCGAGCTTGCCGATGTCGCGATGCCGATTGCCAATGATGTCGAGATGCGCGAGGATGCCTGCAGCGAGCGCATCGACCGAGGCAGCGTCTTCGTTGATGCTGTCGCCACGCGCCTCTTGCTCTACGCGGTAGAGATAGACGGCTTTCTGTCTCAAGATATAGAGCGAGTACTCGTTCTCAATCTCGTCGATCGCTGTGACGTAGAACCCAGTCACCTCGTCTGCACTCACGCCATCGGCGTCCGTGTCAGCTCCGGCCGCGTCACTGTCTTTTGACACGGCTGCGTTCAGAGACGAGCTAGGGACAGACCCCAAGCTCTTGACTTCATGGATCTTCACGACCACGATCTTGTTTGCGAGCACAAAGTCGTCGATCTGGAGCACTAGTCTACCCTTGGACTGCTGTGTCGTCGGCCGCGATGCAGTCCCGGTGACTCCATCTCGCTCTGCAAGCGACGCCATAGTTCGCCAATGCACTGCGCTGTTCGGTGCTGCACACGCGCGTTGACCGCAGCGACGAGCCACGCTTGGAGAGCGACACCTCGACCTGCAAGTGCACAGCCGAGTCGTGAGTTCGTTGTCGAGTTCGCTAGCCTTGGCGCGACGTGGCACAGTAGCACAAGCCGGTCAGCGGCGTGCGAGGGTCGAGCCTCTGATTGGATGAGCCGCGAGGTATATTTACCAACGAGCTCTGCTCTATAGACTGCGAGTGAAGGTCTGCGAGTGAAGGTCTGCAAGTGAAGGTGTTACTACCAGCGCCAGCACTAGCACACCCGCAAAACACGCTCACCGATCTGAAGGCCACGCAACGTCAGAGACATCGCGACGAGCTGCTTGCTGATGTTGCTGACGACCCAAGTGCCAAGAGCTCTCTTTGCTTGCAAGCGCAGAGTCTCGTTGGTACTTCTCGACGTACTGATACGCATGAGTGCATCGTGCACACGAAGACTGCCAGCGCGTTGCTCAACATCCAGTAAGTGACGTTACATTGAGCGCAGTGCCTCGAGACGCTCGCGGCTCTCACATGTTGGTGCTGTGGTGGTTCACGGTGACAGTGCCGATGCACTGCAGAGCTTTGCACAACGAGCGCGTTCACGCAGAGGCTGTCTCACGACCTTGCGAGGCTATGAGCAGTGCTGTTGTTTCCGCACTTCGGTCATGTGCGACCAGCGCGTCTTCGGACGCAAAGGCGCAGCAGCGCACTGCGCACGCAATGCTTACTACGCAGAGCACAAAGTTGATCTGGAGCTGCACAAGCGGCGCGACTTTGATCGCACCGAGGTACCACGCGAATGCAGCGCTCGTCGCTTGCACGCACTTGTAGACGCCAGCGTAGCAGCTCGAAGCGGTGGCATCATGCGCCACAGCGAGACTCATGAACCAGTAGATCCAGACTTGACAGAGCGCGTCGTGGAGACCGTAGACAATGTAGAGCGCCACGGCTGGGGCCAGCTGGGCAGTCTCGGCCGACGCCACGTCCATGTTGAGGCGGTGGTCGTAGCTCAAGTGGAGCCATGAGTCCTGGACGTACCAACCTGCAGTCCACATTCCAGTCGCCAGTGCGCCGAACGCGAGCAGGAACTGCCGTGCGATGGCTTGAGGACGTGTCACTCCTGTCTTCGTGCCCACAAGGTCGCTAGACAAACAGCGCGTGTGCATGCGGTGGTCGAGAAAGCGCCCCGATGCGTGCGCGCCTGCCATCTGTGCGAGCCAGTAGCAGGCGCTCGTCAGACCGCTCGTGCGCGCACTAAAGACGGCGACGTTGTAGAACGAGTGGTACGCGTAGAACCAATTGCTGTAGACGAACAGCGGAAGCAGCGCGAGCAGGACCTTCGCGTGGATGCGGCTCGTCACGACCGCCAGCGCCACCTGCGCGCCTTGGAGCCACGAACGCCACCACGCGACTCGACGAACTGAGGACGCGCGCGGCGAATCGCTGTGGACTGGCTCCTTCTCGTTGTGTTCAACAGCATCGGCATCCACGATCACGCGCCATGCGAGCGCTGCGCCGCCGCCCATGAGCAGCAGGAACGCCACGTACATGGCGTTTGACGCCTGCAGCGTCACGCCGCTAGTGAAGTTGAGTGCGAAGCTGAGCACGCCGCCAGCAGTCGCGCCGAGGTTGAAAACGACCCAGAAGCGGCTCACGCTCTCGCCTCGCGTCTCGGCGCGCGAGTAGCTCAGTAGCATCACGCCTTGTGCTGTCCAGAGAAAGCCCGCTGCGACTCCGAGCACGACGCACGCGGCGTAGTACAGCTGCAGCGGCGCGAGCCACTTGTTGTGCATGTTCCATAGAGATGCAGCATACGCGACGTAGCCCAGTGATCCGAGCGTGAGTGCGCGACGCAGTCCAACGACATGAATGAGCGCAGTGGCGAGTAGACTGCAGAGCGCAAAGCTGAGGTACACGAGCGCGTTACCAGCGAACGCAACGTGCGGCTGTGCTAAGCCGCTCGCGAAGCTCGTGAGTGCGTTGAAGAGACCTGGGCCGCAGAAGCAGATCCACGCGAGTGCATGCAGCTGCTGCACTGCTGATCGTCGCGCCATACTTGCTCTCGCGCGCTGGTCAGCGGACAGCGGACGCTGGTGCGTCCGCTGTTGCTTTGCTTGGCTTCTTCAGACTCTCGATCGAGAGAGTCGCTTGCGACGAGTGCGACACCTCGACGGCGAGCAGCTCTTGCTCGTAGAGCTGTGGTCCGAGAGCGTGTGTGCGAGCAACCTCTCTAGGTACCTCTGTACACTTATATGACGAACAAATCGTCTGGGACGGGGTTCGAGCCGAAAAATACGTCTGGGAGAGGCGTCGGGCTTGGTTGCTTCACTTACAATTTCAAGTGTGTTTTTGGCTAGTTCCTTTTTCCGCGAAGTAATGTATCACATGATTAAGCCAAGTCTAAAAGATTGGCCTCTTCACATACAGATTTCAAGTGTCTTTTTGGCTACTTCGAGCGAATGGACGCACGCGTGAAACCGCTATTACCTCTCTCTGCTGATGATCACCGAGTCA